>JAFISE010000220.1:0-43438 GCA_022560025.1 Stagonosporopsis chrysanthemi
TATCTCCTCGCGTAGTGGAGTTGGAGGGCTTCAAAGTGATCAAGATTGGTGGGGTGCGCGACTCGCTTGTATGCGCGACTCGCTTGTCAAACACGTTACGGCAGTTAGCTTGCTACTTCAACTAATAAGCAGAACATTCTGGATAACGTCACAGAGCTCTGAAACTTGTCTGCACAGTACATCGTGTTGGGCTCGGTCCATCAGAGCACGATATGGAGTATTCGTGGAGACAATTTAGGTTGTTCTCACGATAATCAAGGTGGAGCCCTGCACTGACTCGGCTGAGCGTTTACCAAACCTTGTTACAGATGACGATGGGCTCGATCATCAAGGTGGACCAGACCTGCGATTTATGGAGTGCAATCCAGGTAGCGCGATGTTCGGCACTGTGAGGGCCATCAGTTCCAATTGACAGTTAATCGCAGTCAAGATCGACCGCTTGCTTTATGTTTGAGGTGGATCTGCGATTCGTGGTACGTCTCGACGACGGCATGGTTTTGCCATCGCACCGCAACGCCACAGACGTCTGTCTGCGCATCTCTAAACGACAATTTAAGCATATCATATGACAGAGTGTTATCGCATTAAGATGTCCCTGTTGGCGGTTAATACCATAACGTGTTGGATAAGCGAGTCGGCCAGGCAAGCGAGTCGGCCACCCCACCAAGTCTGCGCAGCTTTGAAGCTGCCTATCGCTATGGCTCCACCACAACGTGCTCTATTATCTTACAATCAAGCTGATATTCTTCTTGCCTCTACTTCTCTTGATAGGCACTAGCTTAGTAGCTCTAGGCATGCTGCAGCAGTCTATAACGTTCCAAAATCCACACTCAATGACCGACGCGCTGGGAAGCTTGCCCGACGCAATTGCCAGCCTAACTCAAAGAAGCTCACTCAGCTAGAAGAGGAGGTGATAGTCTGCTATATACTTGATCTAGACGCACGCAGATTTGCGCCTACGTACGCAGCTATACGCCAGATAGCTGATAAACTGCTGGCTGCGCGCAGCGCAGGCTAGGTTGGGCAGAAGTAGCCAGCCAACTTTGTTAAGCGTACAGACAGTCTTAAGACGCGTTTCAATCAAGCGTACAATAGGCAGAGAGCTCTATGCAAGGATCCTGTACTAATTAGGAGCTGGTTTAAGCTTGTAGAGCAGACAAAAGCCAAGTACGGCATCTGCGATAAGGACGTCTACAACTTTGACAAGGCTGGCTTTATGCTAGGCAAGATTACAACGCAGCTTGTTGTAACAGCGTTAGAGAGGAGAGGCAGGCCAAAGTCTATCCAGCCAGGCAATCGCGAGTAGGCGACGCTGGTTGCTGCAATCAACGCTGCTGGCTGGTCTATCCCGCCGTTCCTGATCTTGACTGGCCAGTACTACCTCTCTGCTTAGTATGAGGAAGCAATAATCCCACATAACTGGGCAATTGCAGTCAGCAACAACAGATAGACAACCAACCAGCTAGGGGTTGAGTGGCTAAAGCACTTTGACGCTCACACAAAGGCTCGTACAGTAGGAGCGCGTCGCCTGCTTATCCTTAATAGCTACAAGAGCCACCACTCTCTTGAATTTCAAGAGCTCTGTAAGGAGAGCAATATCTATACGCTCTGCATGCTACCTTACTTATCTCACCTGCTCTAGCCTCTTGACGTTGGCTGCTTCTCACCGCTGAAGCGCGCGTATAGCTGTGAGATTAAGAGCCTGATCTGGCATCAGATCAACTATATCACCAAGCTTGAGTTTCTGCCAGCTGTTAAGGCAGCGTACGATCAATTATTCACACCAGCTAATATACGCGCAGCTTTTCAAGGCGCTAGCCTTATCCTATGTCAGCCAGACGTTGTTCCCTTAAAGCTTAACGTGCAGCTGCGTACACTAACTCTACCAGCTGCTCTTACAGAAGCTCTCTGGGAGGCTCGTACACTAAGCAACGTGCGTGAGCTTAAAGCTCAATTAACGCTAATACGTGAGCGCGTCTGTAAGCACAAGAGCTTATCACCATTGTCAATTATTGAAGCGATTGACTAGCTTAAGAAGGGCGCTGAGGTAATGATGCTGTCAGCCGAGCTAATGCGCGATCGGATTACTGGTCTTGAGAAGGCAAATCAGGCAGCTTCTGCGAGTAGGCAGCGCAAGAGAAAGCGTGTACAACACCAAGGAGTGCTAACAAAGGGAGCTGGTGAGGATATACTCGCTTAACGTGAGGTTGATCAGCAGATTGCTTGTGACAAGCGTTAGGGAGGAGAGCAATCAGGCGTTAGCCGTCAGGCTCTTGCGCGCTGCACAAGGTGCAGAGAGCAAGGCCATAACTCACGTACGTGCAAGAAAGATAGCTTAGTTATAGCTTAGTCTACTTCCTTAATTTCTATGTATTATAGCACTGCGTTGTTGAGTTATATAACTTTAGAGCTGCGCAGACTTGGTGGGGTGGCCGACTCGCTTGCCTGGCCGACTCGCTTATCCAACACGTTACCGTTGTCCAAGTGTCTTGATTCGGAGCTCCTCCGACCCCTTGCAGCACGCTCCACCAACCAGCAGCAAACATGCAGCAGCGTTGGGGAACCTCCGCATGCTTTGCGTGTCGCATGCTCTGAGTTCATGCAGCTACATGCGCGATTACAACATCCAGCCAGTCAAGAGACAGTACGTACACCTACTTCGCAGGGGTGCAGCCCGTTGAATTGGAACGTTCAAACTGCACACCACTTTATAACAGTCTACCGGTATCTGGGATGCAACCTGCCCCTCCTTTGATCGCCATATTGCTGGGAACCGCGGCAGTCGTCGGCGAGTTCACTGTGTATGCACGATGATATGTTTCCGACCGTTGCGTGTTTCACTTTACGAGCGCAAGCCGCGCCGATCACCATCTTCTCCGCCATGCGTTTAAGTCGTCGCTGTACATCACGCACGATATCTGCATGAGCCATGATACGGGACTTGGCACGGCATGTATCAGCAACTCATGATTATTGGCTGATTCTCCATAGGTACTGATGCGCACTTGGCAATACCCGCGTGGGCGTTCGAACTGGAAGAACGCCCAAGGACGCATTCTCAGGTCGACCTTCCCCGAATCCATGTGCATTCAGAAAGCATTTGGCAGTCAGCGCTGTCCACATCTGACCCGAACATCGGATCCATTCTGTAACTTACCCTTTACACAAGCACAGTCGTGTATTTGGGTGACTGCATGCCCCTTCACCGACATAGAAGGTGCGTGTCAGTCTCTGGGCCAGACCGAAGGATCAGCAATCCTTCCAACCACAACAATTCAGACGCGGAAAGGCACCATGCTCGCTCAGACTTATACACTTTCGAATCCGCAGGAAAATGACTTCCTTCGGCATCGACTATTGACAGCCGGGACCCCCAAATAGATTCATCTCATGCGCCCCTGATCCTGCACTCCTTGCAGATCAGCACCCCTGCGCGTGGTTCATGCATGCTCTATCACACCTGCCTTTCGGAGACTTGTGTTCGTGCAGGCTTGCTATAGCTGGTATATCTTTCGTAAAAACGACATGTGAGCTGTAGCTTTGTTCACCGCTTCGGCTTTATGGCACCGATTGACCGTCAGCCCTGTCGCTCTGCAGTGTTGTTTACCGACAAGTCCCGAGGGAGTTACTTTTCGCATTTACACGTGAATTAACTTCGTCCTGCTATCGGCGGCAGGGTGAGCTATGATGCTCGGCGTTACCGCTTGCCAGTACTCGAACAAGGGTCATGGATGCATGTCCACACACAGTATCAATCGTTGCCCTATCTGGTTCAAGCCGCACCTTAGCCATGGCCTTTAACAAGTAACCACGTCGATGCTTTCAATTGCATTGCTACATCTGCAGGCACAAGTTTTGCACCGATCCTTCCACTCACCGCTACGAGTGCTCGAACTCACCAACAGCTGGAGGCGCAACGAGTGAGCGACCCACTATACGCGTGTTGGTGACAGCATGAATAGATTGACACTGTATCTCGACGCGAACCGGACCACGAGTTTTTCAAGCAGCCAACCAGCCGCCTTGATACTTCTACTAGCATGCCTGATGTGAAAAGGCTTTCAGAGCTATAGTGAGTAGAGCAATTCGTCTCACAAGACCAGTACTTTACTCTTCTGCACACATCTCACAAGTTTTGTTCTCTGGGTTTCTATGCGTGCCAACATCTTTGCACTCAAACTCGCCACGCGAAACAAAAGGCGAAGTAGCCTAAGCGAGCTTTGCTACATGCTATGTAGACCGCTGTAACATATTGTAACCTGCTGTCCTCCTGGATACGGAATGGTAGTGCCATTGTTGATCATCTCTCGGATCGCTTCCTCACTCCTCTCTATGCTGTTAGCCACTAAGGCTACTTCGCGAGCGCGACCTCAGGGAACAACAACATCACCGTTTGCATCTGCGACAATGATATCACGGGGCTCAGCACAAACCTGCCCAACGGTAACGGGCTTGTTCACGTCTCCAACTTGCACACGATCTTTCCCAGTTCGCATCCAGCGTCCCACAGTAAACAAGGGATAATCGTCGGCAATCGCACGATTCACATGGCGACAAGCACCATCGATGACAGTTCCAGTGATGCCTCGTAAGCCAGCATACTGGGTCATGATGTCACCCTCAACAGTACAATCCGTGCGACCGCCATTGTCCATAACCACGAAATCGCCCTGGACGACATCGTCTAGGAAATCCCCTACGCTCCCTGCTGGATCGCTGGCGGCTTCATAGCGCACAGTGAATGCCGACCCAACATGTACTTTCTTGTAGTCATTCAAAGGCATTATGTCGAAAGCCTGGCCTGGAATCCTGAGCTTCTCAAGCGCATCAGAAACCCCTGGGGTGTCCAAGTTGGTGAAAAGCGCCGTCAATTCCTGATCCTCGGCGCTGGGGCTTAAATCCGGTAGATGAAAATGCGATTGCATCTCCGTTTGAATGTTTGCAAATTGTGTATCGTGCATGAACTCGGTCACAGGCTTGCCAGCTCGAATGGCTTGCACCATGAGATTTTGACAACGTTGAGTCTGCTCAGCAAGATCCAGAACCTCGATGATGCGCGCTTCTAGCACAAATACTGTCCCACAGTTGTCGGCAATCACATAGTGTGACGGTTATGAGAAGCAGATCACGTGTTGGTGGTCTGGTGTTGCTTCCTCATCCTATAGAGCATCTCTTGCCTCAGCTGCATCACAGATACGTCATGTACATAGACCTGACTGCTGCTTTGTAGAGAGCAGAACAACACAACAACAACACAATAGCAGAATACATAAAATTGCATTTACTGCAATAGTTATAAGCCTAGATTGCGACTAAAAAGCTTACTTACTTACAACAACTAATTAGCACCTACAATTAAGATTAACAATTAATTATATAGTATAGAGCTGCTAACCTACTAATATATTATTAACAATAACTACAGAATTAGACTCTGTAGTTACCTAAGTAACTATTATCTTTAATTAAGCTAACAACTAGTATAAGTAGCTGTTTATTTAAAAGGATACTGCATAGAAGTAGACTAGCAAATAGGTCTCTACATTAGGATCTTAGGATCTGCAATATCTTAATAGACTTACGCTTAATTTAGACAATTAGTAACTTAAATTGTAGCCCTAACTTAGATCTATCTTTTATATATACAGAAACTTAAGCTAGCTCTTTTAGTTAGCTAGGTATCTTAGATCAGAGCTAAATGTAGAGACTTATCTCTTAGCAGCCTAGGTTATCAAATAACTTTTGTTCTGTTAGACTATTAGATATACTTTCTATACATAAATTGTAGGTCTAAATTACAGCTATAAATTGAACTAACAATCTTAAGAATTAGCCTTGAACTGACAGAGATATTGCGAATTTAAGATCCTGATAAGGAGACCTATTTGCCAGCCTACATAGAAGCATAAGCTCTAGCAGTACGTAGACTCTGCTACAAAGGTAGCAGACTTGCCTATGTTAACAGCACTATTAGAATCTTAACTTAATAATTACAATAATTGTAACAACACAGAATGCTAGAGGGGTCTAAATTATATAGGTATCTGCTACAAGGTATATAGGAGCACTAAGATAAACTGCAGAACTAGATCTTTATTCTTATAAGTCTTGTATAAAAAGATACTTTAAAACTATCTATCTAAACTCTGTAAAGACTTCTCTTCTTATACCTAGAAGCTTAGAAAAGACTGTACTAAGGAGTAGTTAGAAGACAGATCTAAGTTAAGTAGTTGTTAGGTAGTGTAAAGTAGGCTTAAAGAACTAGGCTTGTTCTTACAATAATAATGCTATATTAATTACTTACCTTACTACTACACAGTAAAAGCTCTATTAGTAGAAGTATAAGTAATAAGAGCAAAAGGATATTAAGTTTAAGTATTAGAAGAAGGCTCTTGCTAAGTTTAACTCTAAGATTAGTAAGACAATTACTATAAAGCACCTTTACTTAATTAAGAACAAAGACACACTATATAAGTAACTAATAATACTTAAGAAGTATCTTATACTATCTAATATAATACAACAATACAATCTAATTGTATAATACAAAGCCTTCTAGATACTGCTATATAGTAAAAAGGTTAAGAAATAGCTACGCTCTTAAGTAGAGATTACTAACATGTATATCTCTGTAAAAGTTCCTAAGATAATAGAATTAAGAGCATAGGAAGATTTCCTTGTTGCTTACAGAACAATTAATTCTAAGTATAGTATATTAGGTCTGTAAGCCCTAATTAACCTAGAAGACACTAGTACTACTATTCTATTAGTAAAAGACTATGTTAGTAAATTTACTACCTACTTTAAGCATGTACAACTGCTGTTAATAAGACTTAGCTTAATAGTAGCAGAGCTTAACATTGCAAAGTCTTAGCAGTAAAGCAAGGATAGTAACAAGACTAAGCTTTAATGTCTATATAGCCTAAAATATTACTAAGTTAACTGCTAGTTAATTAATACAGAGCACTTACAAAGGCTAAAGGCCTATACTAACGTAATTAGCTAAAAGAAGCTTAATACTGCTCTAGCTACTAACAACAACTTAAGAGATAAGATTAACAAAGTGCTTAACAAGTAGTACGCAAAGTAGTAACAGAATAAAGAGAGTATTGCTATAGATAATAGCAACTGTCTTACTAGACCTACAGCTAACACTTGTAAGAACAAGCCTAGTTCTTTAAGCTTACCTTACACTACCTAACAACTACTTAACTTAGATCTGTCTTTTAACTGCTCCTTAGTACAGTCTTTTCTAAGCTCCTAGGTATAAAAAAAGAAGTCTTTATAGAGTTTAGATAGATAGTTTTAAAGTATCCTTTTGTATAAGACCTATAGGAATAGAGATCTAGTCCTACAGTTTATTTTAGTGCTTTTATATACTTTGTAGCAGATACTTATACAATTTAGACCTCTTTAGCATTCTGTGTTGTTATAACACTATATAGTATATAACTTAGGATTAAAAGCTGTATACTTAATATAAAGAGCAATTTAAGACTATAAAAGCTTGCAATAATAAAATTAAAGTAATAATAATTATAGATAACAACCTAAAGCTAAAAGGCAACCTCTATATAGTAGTAAGTATAGAGAAAGATATTAACAAGCTTAGCAACTAATAGATCTTTAACTCTAGCTCTAACACTTATATAATTAACACTAAGGAATAGAAGAGATAGATAAGAGAGTATAATGCTGTAACTACAGACTTTGTTAGAGCTAGAACAGGACGCATTTAGATTATAGCCTAGGGAAGCATAGAGCTTATAGCAAACATACCTATAGGTATATAATTGCTAAGACTTACTTATATTATATATGTTAAAGGATTTATTACTAGCCTAATTAGTTTAGCTTACTACAGGAAGCTAGACATACACTTTAATTTAGGACGTAATCTTCTCTATAAGAGCAATCTAAGATTAGTTCTTGCGTACCTAGAGTATAATAGAAGACACTAGCTAGTAGACACTAAAGTCTTATGCTAACTAAAGCTAATTATTCTATTATTATTTAGCACTACTTACTAACTTTTAAAGGCACTACAAATAGATTAAACAGTTAATACTTAGATAGCTTACTAGATATAGAGTTATCCTAGCAAGAAAGCAATTAAAAAGCTTATATTAAACGTTAATAGAATTGTCCTTAAAGAAGACACTAACAGCTTCTATACTGTCTATACAGAGTTAAAATTAACAAAGTAGATCTCTTAATAATAATAAGAGGATTAAGCTTAAAAGCTCTTCTATTAAATCTTAGTTAATGTTATTTAATTAGTACTTTAAGGAGAAGCCTGCCTAAATAGTAATTAATAGGCTAGACACTCTATTAATTAATACTTAAAGTAGTATAAAGTATCTACTTTCTCTTATTAATTAAAGCCTTTTCTAAGCTAATAGATTATATAAGACATATAAAGTATATAGTAAGTCTTTAACTACAATATTATAGTAATTAAGATAGACAACAAGTATAGATATAGGATATTACTAAACTTTCTAGAAGAACTTTGTAAAGACATTAGTATTTAATATAAGCTACAAGCAGAGTATATAGAAGAATAGAACAGACTAGTAGAAAGAGTAGAATTGCTACTTGTTACCTAATCTAGAGCTATAAGGATCTAAGCAAGACTACTAAAGTCCTTAGCTTATAAGCTAATCTAAACAGCAGTATACATCCTTAATTAGACACTAACTAAAGTACTATAATAGAAGATACTGTATAAAGTTGTATAAAGAATAAAGCTAAAGGTTTAACATATATAACTAATAGGCTGTTAAGTATATACTTTTAACTAGTTACTTAAGTATAGAGACAAGCTTAAATTAAGAGTACTTATTAGCTACCTTGTTAGCTACAACTCTACTAACATCTTTAGAATCTAGCTGCCTACAAAGAACTAGGTTATATACATATAAGATATTATTTTTAAACCTACAAAGTTCTATAAAGGCCTGTAAGACTATACTTAAGAATTAGTAATTAAAGAAGTTATTAAGCTTCTTATATTTCCTAAAGAGTTTAAATTTAATAATATAGTAATTAAAGACCTTTTAACAACTTAATAACACTGTTAGTAATAAACTATATAAGTATCTAAGCTTGTAGAGTCTTAGATAGGGAGTAAGGTAATAGAACAAGATAAGGAGCAGCCTAACACAGGATTACTAACTCTAGATACCTTAATTTAAAATTAATAAGACAGTTCTCTGCTCTTAGAATTAGTACTAGAGCAACACACTCTAAATAAGTAGTTAGCTTAAGAATAATAATACAATATTAAGCAAAGATCTTAAGATTTGTTAGCAACACAGATTAAAGGCTATATACTTAATAGATATAAGAACAATGCTCTAAGACGTTAAAACCTTAATTTTAGCACAGATAATATTATTAAAAGCCTATAACGTATACAATAAAACGCTAGTCTCTAGAAACTAAAGAGATAGCACTTTTACGCTGTCTCTTACAGAAGATTAGTTAATAACTACTTTAGGGCCTTCTTAATTACCTTAAAGACTAAGTTAACTATAAAGATACACTATATATAGGTGCTAAGAGCTCTATAATTATACTAAGAGCTTAAATCTTATTAGTTTAGAGAGTAGTTTTAACAAGCTACTTAGAAAGAGTATTATAAGATCTAGAGCAAAGGCTGCTTTGCTAAAACAATACAAATAGTAGAGACTGCTAATACAGAGGTTTTACCTCTAATATAGGTATTTATATATAAGTTTAATAAGAATAGCTACCTCTATTAATTTAAGGCACAACTTGTTGTCTATAGCAACTTACAACAGCTATATAGAGATACCTACGCTGCTATGCTAGCTGCTTAAATATTTTAAGCACTTATTACAATTGTGACGGGCTAGGCCCGCGACTAGCGCCTCGGCACTTACGTGCCTCAGGATCGGACTCACCAGGGCTCCGCTACGGAACCATCTCACCTCCGAAGCGGAGTACGAAAACTCTGCAAGCTAGAGCCGGAGCCTGCCAGGCCCCAGCTACAGCTCCTATAAATAAGGGGCTACTACACTATAGTTATTTGCTACTAAATTCATCTGGTTTACGCTAGCAATAGCCCTCAGCGGCACGCCCCTTACAACAATAGCTAATTAATTTAGATTAGACCTACTTTAGTACAATGTTCTAAATACGTTTCTTAACACTATACTAAACTAAAAGCTATATATAGAGATACTAGCTAGTTTTAAGAAAGATAGAGAGCTGCTATAGGTGCTAAGAGCTTTGTACAGACTAAAGGAATTACTACTCTTATAGTATAAAGACCTAAGAGAGACATTAAAGTCTCTAGGCTTAATACTTATACTAAGATTTCTATATATCTATATTAATAGTTAGTTAATCTTGTTTGTTTATATTAATAATATTATTATAGCTTTCTACTTATTAAATAAGTACTTACACTAAGACTTTAAAAAGAAACTTAATAAGTATTATAGCTTAAAATACCTTAGAAAACTTAAGTAGTTCTTAGGTATATATATTATTTAAGATACTAAAGTATATATAATTTACTTAGTATAAGATATATAAGAACAAGCCTAGTTCTTTAAGCCTACCTTACATTACCTAACAACTACCTAACTTAGATCTGTCTTCTAACTGCTTGTTAGTATAGTCTTCTCTAAGCTTCTAGGTATAAGAAGAGAAGTCTCTACAGAGTTTAGATAGATAGTTTTAAAGTATCCTTTTGTACAAGACTTATAGGAATAGAGATCTAGTCTTGTAGTTTATCTTAGTGCTTCTATACACTTTGTAGCAGATACTTATATAATTTAGACTCTTCTAGTATCCTATGTTGTTACAAGACACTTATATTAACAAAGTTACTATAAAGTATAATATTCTGTCTATTAGCTGCTCTTTAAAAGTACTTATACTAGTAAATTACCTAGAACAATCTCTTAAGAAGCTAAACAAAGCTTAAACAAAGACTTATTAAAAGCTTGTAAGCTACTTTACTTACTTAATATAGTATATATAACTTAATCTAGCTTATACTTATATTATCTATACTTTATATTTAACTAATCTTAGCTAAGTATATATTAAATTAATTTAGAAGGTATAGTATTATATTCTTAAGACAAAGTACTAAGCTCTATAAGCTTAAGCTGTTAACAAAGCAAAGATACAAAAGTACCTTACTATACTACAAGACTATTACAATCTTATCTTTTTTAAAGTATCTAATATATTCTTTACTAATAATATTAAGACATATTAAAGCTCTTAAAAATATATATTTTAGCTCTTTAGTATAACTATTAACTAGAAGTTAACACTTTAATACATAGTTACAAAATCTACAACTAAAGTAGAGCTACTTACTCTATTACTTGCTAGATTAGAGATAGAAGAGTAGTACTATCTATTTAAAAGACTATCTTTAAAGCTTAACTAGATACTAATTATTTAGTATAATAATTAATAAACTATAGGTATAGTTATAAAGAAGTAAGACAAGCTTAGTACTAAGCTAAAATATATTAATATTTATTAGAACTAGGTCTGCTAGAAAGTTAAGGGGAACTACCTCTACATATACTAGAAGCTTACAAACTAGATACCTACTAATAGTATAATAAAGATCTTTCTATAATAGAAGTATACTAAATTTATATAGTAACTAAACTTAAATAATATTTGTTTAAAGGTTTGTAAAATAGATAATAATACTTAAGAGGTTTATCCTTATATTGTTAGTTAACTACAAGATAAGAGGGTGTGTAACAGTTATAAGAAGCAGATTACGTGTTAGTAGTCTAGTGTTGCTTCCTCATCCTATAGAGCATCTCTTGCCTTAGCTGCATCACAGATACGTCATGTAAATAGACCCGACTGCTGCTTTGTAGAGAGCAGAACAACACAACAACAACACAATAGCAGAATACATGAAATTGCATTCACCGCAACACATAGTCATCCTGTGAAACCGTGACACCACACATCTCCAACGGCTGGCCGGACTCAACCTGAACAACTCGAATGCGCACGCTGATCATGGTCACACCACGGCCATACACGGGGTAGTCGACCTCACGACTGCCGTCAATATCGCGACTGACTCCATCGATGACAGTCCCATGAATGTGTTTTCTGATAGAAGCGTTGGCTAGGATGTCGTCCCAGCAAGAGACTCCATCTATACCACCGGCGATGACGAGAATGCGATCGTCTGTTGCGATCGCATCTGTAATTGGCGTGAGATGATGCGTCGTTGGATTGGCATGCAATTTTAGGCCCACTTTCACTGTACTGGCACGTCCAAACAATCTTGGGACAATCCGAAAGTGGCCGCAAGCCGAAGGTGGCTCCTTTCAGATCAAGGAAATCGAGAGCATCGGACACTGTGTTGGTATCAAGTCTGGACAGACGATCCACGAATTTTGTACCGGACATCATGTGTGAAGGTAAGAGAACAGAAAAGAAGTGAATATCAGCGTGGCGTAGATTTACACAATGGAATGGATGTTGATCATGATATTTATCTATGCTTGCACTCGGCGAGGACAGACAACCCTGTTCACGCTTCGGCATCGGCGTTCCAACGCCGTGCAGGCGGTCGGCCTCTGCGCAACTCGTCACTTTGGGACATTTTTCTGCCAGCTGTGCTGAGTAGGCTCAATTATAACGCTTCATATCTCATACGAGGCGGGAACCTCGTGCGCTATGACCTGTCGAGCCGTTGCCCATCATCAATTTTGCAATCGCCGTCTGAAAAATTTGCCGACGCAGTTGTGTCTAATAGTCGGGAGCATTACGCACCTCGATTGTTGCTCTTATATCGCAAAATCTGCCACCTCGCGTTATTGTTACTGCAAACTACTTGATACAGCTGCGGATCTTCCGGGATAAGCGATCAATACTTGGGCCTTTCTGCAACCCCCGCGGACACAGCATTTGACTACAAAATCTTCGGGATCAAGACCATCTGCTTCGTCACCACTTGGGAGATCTACTTGGATATTATGGTCAGCAATCGAGACAGGAACCCCGATTTTAGATGTGCATGTTCGGTCTAAGGTATACGCAGTCCACCACAGACGTACGCGGTGCTCTCTGGCTGGTCAGTCTTGATGTTGATGATCTGGAACGTTCAACTGCATATCCATGATAAGGCCAAGCCTGATCGCAGAGCTGGCAAACAGGTATGCTGAATGACGCCTGTTTAGAGTGAGAGAGTAGATTGCCTGCGACAGACGTTGATCAGCTGTTTGTAGCAGAGTTGAAATATGCAATTCTTACAAGAAGAAGTGCGACCTCGACAGAATCCAGTTGTGGCCGTTCCATTGGTTCACTAACAAGGCTCCTCGCTTGCGTGAAGTAGGCCAATCTGGGGAAGGCCTTTTCTCGTACTGCAGCTTTGGCTGAGTAGACTTCCCCCAAAGCAAATATAGCGAATAATTTGCTAATCATCAACTTCTCACCACTGCCCCCATTGTTAATAGCCGCATCGAGACTTTCTCGGACTGCACTTCTGTGGACCATATGAAAGTGACGACAATTAGTGCTGAATGCGACTCTGACCAGAAACCGCACTATTTCAGGTGTTGGCCACCGAAATTGAGATGCCTTCGTCGCTGCGAGCGGTGCGTCTGGCACATAACTCATCCGTGGTAAATGGGTAGTGCAAACTGTGGCCAGAGTCTGGCGAAACCTTGTTGCAAAAGCGGCATCTGCAGCTTCACCAATGTGTATGGGAGTGTTGGATGAAGACACGGTATGAAACCAAGGCCTTGCGTCAAAGAGCGGGTTTTCCAGCGCGTCGTCTTCGTGGGCCGTGTTAGGGGCGACAGCAGGCGAAAGCGCTCGTTCAGTGGCATTACCATTTCGTAATCGGTTGTTTTCTTCGATGAGAGCTTCAGGCAATCTACACTACTCAGCACCACACTAGCTGTTTCGAGCCCAACTTGGTGAAGGGCGTACTTTTGGCTAATCTTGATTTGCCGATCACGCGCTGGATACATCATACACGCGTTCGTCGTGAAGGCTAGCGTCACGGCAGATCAAACATGGGCGCTCCCCTGAGCATTTGACTTTACGCGAATGACACCTGCGGCAACTGTGATAGTCAGGCGTGTGCTTGCTTAGCTTCTGGTTATGAGCAGAACCTATGCGACAGGTTTGCTGCGTCTCTGTAGCAGTGCATGTGCCGACATATCGGAGGCAAAATCTGTTATGCGGCACAAATCTGATCCGACATTGCTTGAAAATTTTGGGGATGGGCAGGACGCCGAATGACGTCCACCTGCTTGCGAGGCCGCTAGAATGGCGGCTTGGTAAAGCGTCGGCGCGATGTAGACATGCCGTCGGTCATGAAGTGTCTTTGAAGTCTGTGTATCTAGATAATGATCTTGCTTCTGAATGTTAATAGGGTACTCAGTGGGAGTACTGTTGATCGCGATACCATAGCTTCTGGTAGTGTGATCCATGAAGTCCGGATACTTTAGGGCCCACGGCCAAGCCGCCGCCCGCGGCACCCGTACCGCGTAATTGACAGAACTTTCTAGTTTTCGACAACTTCCAATTCTACCAACTCGTGACCATCTAGTCCGTATATCTCCTCACTATGAAAGAAGTCAAAGAGCTTGGCAGATACACCCGCAATCCCGCGGGTTCCGTCAGTGACCTCACTGTACCTGTCATGTCACGTGCTGCTTGGATACCGTTCTTCAGAACCAAGTACTTTAAAGATGGCGCTGGAACGTGGGACTTCTCTAGAGCTTACCACAATTATCACTTGAAGACAGCATGCTTCCTAAGCCGTATTTCTGCCCAGGGGCTTTCTCCCGCCACAGCGCGACAATCTTGGGCTTTCCGTCTGGAGCAAGCCTCCCAGCGCGACTCTGCCCACCAGCACGTAGCGATGTTGCGTGTCTGGCCGTCGCCATCTCGGAGTTTGAGCCCGTCCGACTGTATGTTCAGCCCTCGGATATAGATAAAGCAAGATCTCTCATCAATGAGAAAGTTCGGAATTCTTATGTCAGCCTGAACAAAATCTGCATCATCCCTTTCGCCACAAATCACCTTTGGGTTCGGGACACGGGTCCAGTCTACGTACGTAGCACAAATGAAGCGAAATCGCGGAACCGATATGCCGTCCATTTCAACTTCAAAGAATGGGGGCAAAAGAACGAACTTCCCCAAGGTGATGACCTTGAATGGCCAATGCTGGAACATCAACAACTGCAAGAAAATGCCACATTTGCCCAACGCGTCATGGAAACGGACATAGACCCCTATCCAGTCATCAGAATCCCCTCCAATGTTTCCCTCGAAGGCGGCGCGCTGATAGTAGACGGCGAAGGTACACTCCTAGCTACCGAAAGCAGCATTCTCAACCGGAACCGCAATCCCCATCTCTCTCGCGAGGAAATCGAGACCGAACTTTACCACAAACTCGGCGTGGAGAAAATCATCTGGTTCCTAGGAAAGGTCGGCCTTGATGTTACCGACGTGCATGTCGATGCAGAGGTCAACTTCATCCGACCTGGTGTGGTAGTACTCTCGCAGCCGCACCTCACTGCTTCGAGGGAGTGGTGGGAAGTTCACACAGAGATATCGGCTGTTCTTGAGCAATCTACCGACGCCAAAGGGAGGAAATTTGAAATTCATGTCGTCGATGAACCGGATCCAGTTAGTTTGGGTCCTTCGATCACGAGCGACGCACCTGCTACTAATTATGTCAATTTCTATTTCGTCAATGGAGGTGTGATTGTTCCTCAGTTCGGGGACCAAGACGCGGATGAGAAAGCGTTAGACTTGTTCCGCAGACTTTGCCCTGACCGGGTGGTTCGGCCGGTACAGGTAAAAGCCCTACCTTTAGGGGGAGGCGTAATTCATTGCGCGACGCAGCAAGTTATTGATACGGTTGCTTGATTTGGATCAGTTACACAGTGCGGCTTCAAAACAAGGATATGGTAGAGCAGCCTCGACTGGACAAATTCACTTCTTCAACAGGACCACAAGAACCGTCAACTCCCTGACACAACCTGGTTTCTCTCAATCTACGATATCTGGCCCGCTAATCTTGTCACAACCGCCCGACAGCGCCGACAGTGCATCCAGCCGTCTCCCTTGAGTATATGACGAGTCTGACGAGGACAGCGTGACCCACTGGGGATATCCTGCTCATTGACCGGCTCTACCAGTTCGGATTCGGGGATTGTGGTTGTAGGCTCCTCTACAACTGCAGACTCCACCATAAGCTTGCAAAAGAGAGGTCTTGGAGAGTCGTGACCACAATTGACTACCTCGCGCTCTGGATTAGGATCTGACTCTGCTGCTGGCTCTGGCACAGATATCTCCCATTCTAGAGAGCTGGTAATCGTTGGTGAAGCTTCTGCAGGTTCACAGCTTGGCTCGAAGACAGGCTCATACGCAGCAGGAACCTCAGATTCTGGACGGCTGATTATGCCAAAATCATCGATTGGGATTGCGTCCTCCATTCCAGGCTCACTCTGCACATCCATAGGTGATTCCTCAGCATTGATGGTAGAAACGAGATCATCTGACTTGATATTCTGAGTCCCCCGTCCCTGGTTTGTGGCTGCCCCAGTGCTCAGCAATTGATCGTTGTAGATGCTGATGACGCATCGCGTCACAAATTTTACAAGAGCCATATTGCGGATGTCTTGCAAGAAAGTCTCCTTGGCGAACACCATACGATCGCGCTTGAAGGCGAATTTGGCCTTCGAACGCAAGAACTCGTGAATCCGACTATCGGGACGAAGACGCGAAAAATCTTCATCAATGACGTCCAATACTTCCAAGAAGGTCAAGTCCCTGCTTGAGTCACGTATCCCAATTTCTGCATGTAGCTGCAGTCCGGTAAGGTCGTGGTCACTTGCCGCGATGAAGACCAGGATTGTCGCTTTGAGCTGGAGTCTCAATTGATCTTCCCAGTGCTTTACATGAACAGTGGGCCTTTCGTACGTATCCTTGAACAGGTAGTGTACCACAGCATGGCCGGTACGTACATCTACTTCTGGGAAGGAGAATCGCTCTGCTGTACCAGACTCGGTCCATCGAGATGGCAGGAGATGGCGAGGTACATAGAATGTAGTTTCGTCTTGGCCGAAGGCAAGAGTGGCAGGAGGCTCGGTGTATATACTGCACAAGTTATTCAGGTCTCAGATCCCATTACGTGGTTTCAAGGCAAGAATAACATACGACGTCCATGGTACCGGTAAAACATCCTCGTGAGTCGGAGCTGGCTTAATACACTCTGCTTGCGTGACATCTGGCTCCTCTTCACATTCAGGAAATGGCGGCTGCTCCGGGGAAGGGGGATATTCCTCTGGGGAAGGGAAATATTCTTCTGGGGGAGGGGGAGGCTCCTCAGGGGAAACTTCTTGAGCTATGCGCTTCTTCAGCATCTTATCTTTCTTCTTCATGAGTACGGCTAGAGTTTGGATAATGATATGGAGCAGACAAATAGAGGATGAAACCCAGCAAAAGAAGAACTTGAGGAAAACTCGTCCCTTTATCATAATCGCATTCCAGACCATATGCATATACCTCGCTGGCCCAAGCCAGTAAGCTTCCAGCACGTTGCATGCATACAACAATACCTTGGCGCAGACACCATCAAACAATTGAGCTGTGATAAGAACGATAAGAAGTTGTCACACCTTGGTACCCCGCCAGCAATTCTGATAGAAGACGCCTCGATCTACCGATGGCCGTTGCTTGGGCTAGTGAGCTGTCAGCCTTGCCATTTACATAAGACCTATAATAAGCAAGCCACTTCTGCGCCTAATCGTCAATCTGCAGCCCTCAACTGAATACATTCGCCGCGAATGGTCTGACCTCAAGTTGTGGTGAAGGATTGGGCGGCGAATAAAAGTGCTGGGGGCATAGTGATGATGTAAGGATGGAGTCGCGATCCATCATTACCGAGAGTCAGGATGCGTTAGGACACCAATGACATTTCACTAATGCCATTGATTTATCGTAAGTCAATGAGGTGAAGAACGCAGCTAGACCACTGGGAAAAGACCCGGAAAGTGGATCTCCCCATCGTGCAGTGCCTAATATTTCCCTTTCGGGACCTAGCATGGTTTCCCCAGCACGCCTTCCCCACATTCCGATCTTTTCCTGCGCACCCCGCAAAATCTCCGCAGAGAAACAACTGCCATCCACGTGCCATCATCTTGTCCCTGAAAATTGCATAACTTAGTATGTAGATCGCCGCGCCCTAGGTTTGATTCCGGCTCAGCTTAGGCTCGGCTTGGGAATTTATCCACTATGCTTGTCCAAATTGCGGAGATTAGCTTCGCAACGAATCGGTCATGTTTTTTCCTACATAACGGCCCTGGGCCTCAATTCGATGGGGCACGCGGTTGTCTCGTACAAGGTATCCTTTTGCAACAATGTATCTGCGCCAACTTCTGACAACAGGCCTGGTAGCCAGCGCTCTCCCAGGCGCGCTGAGCTATGCCACCTGCCCCAACAAGATCCGGACTGTCGTCACGACGGACATGGAATCTGACGACCTGGCCTCATTAGTTCGATACATCTTGTACGCCAACGACCTCGAAAATCAGGGCCTGATCTACACATCCAGCAAGTATCATTGGGAAGGCAATGGCAAGAACACGTCCTTCTTCCTCCCCGACCGCGAGTACAACACCTCGCAGACCTCGTGGCGGCCAACAGGCACAACAACAATCGAAGAGTACCTGCTGAAGGCTTATGCAGAGGTGTATCCTAACCTGCTTGTCCACGACCCGTCTTACCCATCGCCGGAGCATCTCCTCTCAATCACGAAAATCGGCAACGTCGACTTCGACGGCGAAATGACAAAAGACACCCCCGGCTCCGACCTCATCAAGTCCCTAATCTTCGACTCGGATCCACGTACCCTCTATCTCCAAGCCTGGGGCGGCACCAACACGATCGCACGCGCACTCAAATCCATCTCAGACGCGCACGCCAGCGCCCCTGACTGGAACTGTACCAAAGCCCGCATCAGCGCTAAAGTCGTCATCCTCGCCAGCGGCTTTCAGGACAACACGTACAAAGAATACATTGCGCCCCACTGGCCCGCGCTGCGCGTCGAAGACCTCTCCGCCGCGTACGGCACGTGGGGCTTCAACTGCAATTGGGGGCAAGGTAACGTGCGCGGGCTCCCGGATAACAACATCTACTACAAGGGCAACTGGACGAAGAAGTACATTCAGACCGGTCCGCTCGGCGAGTTGTACCGCTCGTGGCTGGACGGACAGACGACGTTCGGCGGCGGGGACCAGCTGGATGTGTTTGGCGACCCGGAGCGTGCCCCGGGCGGCTGGTGTAAGCCAATGGCCAAGTACGATTTCCTGTCTGAGGGGGACAACGTGGTGTTCAACCCGCTGCTCACCACGGGGCTGCAGCATCCCAGCGACGCGAACATTGGCGGCTGGGGCGGCAGGAGGGTGCAGAATAGCTCGAGTCCCAACCTGTGGGTGCTGGTTGACAAGGAAATGGGCAAGAGTGGCAGCGAAGTGCAAGGCTGGACTACGGATCGCTGGGTTGCGGCTGCGCAGAACGATTTCGCGGCGCGTGTGCAGTGGACGCTCACGTCGGAGTATGGGGCGGGGAATCACGCACCGGCTGTTGCCATCAAGGGATCGAGGGAAGTCAAGGCGCGGACGGGTGAGGACGTGAGGTTGCGGGCTGAGACAAGCGATCCGGATGGAGACCAGGTGAGCGTGAAGTGGTGGCAGTATCGCGAAGAGGGCACGTATAAGGGGCCTGTGAGTGTTGAGGAAGTACAAGGAGGAGCCGTTGTGAGGGTGCCAAGCGATGCGAAGAAGGGAGAAACGGTGTCTGTTATTGCGCAGGCGACGGATGATGGCGAGATTACATTGACGCGGTATGATCGCATCTTCATTGTTGTAGCCCCTGGAACAAGAACTCGAGAATATTGAGTCGGACGGCCCAGCGCGCACGACCTTACAAAAAACTGGATCACGCTGAAGTGGATTAAAATAGCACTGCGTCAAGTTATGGACCAATCTCGGTTATGTGAATGATTGATTCACACGTCGATATATACATTACACTAAGCTGTTGTTTACAGACAGCACGAGCAGTCGTTGCAGCTCGAATCGCGAATCGTCGGTGGGATCGCACACGTCTGCTGCGACTCCCACGGCACCGTCTTAGTCGGCTCTCCATCCGCGATCGTCGTCTGCTTGACCAGGACTGGAATGGCTGAGCCCGTTGCAAGCCTGAAAGGGCGGTGTCCGAGCACTACAACTAATTAGTATCTCGTTCCTCTCATGGCGTTAACTTTTGGAATACGCACCGCGTAACAAACTCGTAATCTCGCCCGAATGTGCAGTGAACGAGATATAAGTGTTATCATCACTGCTGAAAACATCGTCCAGAAGCGCCTTGGAGCGCACGTCCTGCGCTGCCGAAGGCTCGTTCGTGAGTTCCTTCCAGAGGGGATCCTTCTCCGGGAAGTTCTTCTCGAATTTGAAACCGGGAAAGTCCTTCGCGAGAACGGACTTGTCGCTCCGACGGTTGCAAGTGTGCGATGTGATGCCCTCACGCAGGAATTCCTTTACGACGGGCTTGAACGGCGACTTCTTGGGCAGCGCTAGGTTGGCGAAGGAGATCTTGGCCGTGTCGAGGCAGCGGTATAGAGGGCTGGTGTAGTAGCTTTCCGGGGGAGTGATTTTCTCGTCGGCAAGCAAGTGCGCCCAGAAGGCATTGACGTCCTGGGCTTGCTTGATACCGGCCTGGGTCAGCTTCGCATCAGCCCAGGTTACAGTGGCGTTGCCGTCTTCTTGGGCCCAGTGGCAGTTCCAAGCTGGTGTGCCGAAGTACGACTCCGCGGCATTGTGGAAGCCCTCGCCGTGACGGCCCATAAACAGCAGAGAGTAGCGCGTCTTTTTCTCCTTGTTCAGGCTCTTGACATACTTGTTGAGACGCTGCCACTGGGTCGCGTACTTGCTGTCTGGGGTCTTGGGGTCGCTGGGGTACGTGCGGTTAATCAAACCGAAGTTGGACTTGATGAAGTCGAATGTAGCTGGATCGGTGCTGGCTTCATCCTGCTGGAAGATTCCCGTGACCACTTCGTACTTGATCTGCTTCTTAGGCGAGGCGGCGTCGACCATAGAAACGGCGGCCAAAAGGCCGTACAGCAGCGACGACGCAATCATGTCGACAAGTGTGATGTTGTACAGAGGGAACGACGAGGTCAGTAATCCAAGCTCCATGCCGTCTTTTATGAACATGTACGATTTCGGCGCTGTTCCTTCGCCTGTACAGCCATTGGAAAACGGTTGCCGTGCGAGGTCACACGTGAAGCCGACAGCCAATCACTGGAAAACGTGATCCGGACCAACTGCCTTTCAGAGCGCGCCCGCCTCCGCCTTACGGCGATTTTGCAAGATTCATCGCTGGTCGAGATATCGATTGCGCTGGTTCCTATGGGGCGGAGAAAAATTGTCGATGTTGGCTAAGATGCGTGGTCCATTGGGGAGCTGTGATTGGAGAGGGCGGTGGCAGGATGCACGTGTGGAAAGCACCGTGGGTCTGGTCAACAGTAACCGAGAACTTGGTACTCTCGGCAGAGACTATGTCGAGTGAATCATCTCCAGATGTACAAAGATTGATGAGTAAGGCAAATTTGTTTCGAACTGCTCGTGGTGATCGGCACAACGGCTGCTCGAGGCGCCTGGCAGCGCTTAGCCGGGGAATATGCCGGGCGCCAACATGAGGCTGTTATACATAGTACGCAGACCCACCTGCAGCCGCCAGGTCACTGTGCCTCATGCTGGGCGTTGCGGCGCAGACAAAAGAAGGAGAAATAAAGCTTGATGGCACCTCGATTGTAGTACAAATCACTTTGCTGTACAATATCAGCCACAGCACATCCAATTCATTGACCGGAGCATCTGCGGTACTTCTTATTTCGACCACATTGTGCTTCATCCAACGATACACGTCACCAGATTGGATATGGTATCTCTATGGTTTGCGACCCTCACGGCACTCTTCGCCCTCGCAGCATCCATGCCAATACCAGCCTCCACATCACCAGGCCTGGCAACAGTCGACGTCCGCATTGTTGGCCCACAAAACACACACTACACAATAACCAACCAATCACCAACAAGCGACACAACTCAACATCTCCAAATCATCGTGGGCCAGACGCTATCGCTGGATCACGATCCTATACACATCCAAGGCCTGGAGATTATCGCAGTCAAGGCAGGGGAATCGCTGTCGCTGTTACCAGGAAACGTCGAGCAGGACGATTGGAGGGTAACGTGCTCGGCGCGCATTGCAGGGACTCAGGAGTTGATTGAATTCAGCATGATGGACAAGGGCGTGCTACTCGCTGGAGGCAGGCTGGTGGAGGTTTCGCGGTTGAGCTGCGGTATTGAGGAGGTGGCGAGATGATGGGCGATTTGTTCCTGACATAGGGTGGGTGTGTTGTAAAAATAAGGCTGCACAGCGCCGGCGTTGGGATTTTGTTTTGAGTGCACGACACACTTCAGCTCTTTAAGCCTCTCATTAGTCGCTCAACGATGTCGATTCCCATTTGCTCTTCTGCGGAGGGTGCTTTACGCTCTTCTTCTTTCTTGTCCTTGGTGCCGAAGCCGGAAGTCGACATGATCTGTTCCATCATGCGCATGCCTTTCAGCTCTTGTAGCGGTGGTATGTTGTTCAGCGCATCTGGATCGACCTTGGTGAAGTCGACCCCACTCGAAGGCTTCACGGCACCTTTGACCTCTATTGTTCGCTCAGGCGTGACGACGAAGTCGCACTGCACCTCGCCATTACTCTCTGCCTTGATGGCGTCGACTCCACACCGCGCTTCATCGACGACCTGACACTCGTGAGCAACAGCAACAACCAGTGCCACAGGATCGAGCACCCCAAGATCCTGTAGCATTGCCCACTGAACCTCGAACAGCGCCGCGCCCTCCCACACCACGACACCCTGCTCGTTGAACACCAGCCCGCCCAGCGCACACATGGCGATGCGCAGCCCCTGCTCCTGCAGCTGCGCCATCTCCAAGCGCCTTCCAATGCCCGGCTTCTCCATACCATCCAGACATGCCGCGAGCTGCAGCCCGCCCTCGCCTATGCTCTTGGGGTCCAGCAGCACAAAGCCCCTCCTAAGCCTGTACGTGCCAACGAGCAGCTTCTTGCCATCCTTCAGCGCCCGGTACCGCAGCGCCTCCAGACTGCCGTCACTCGTGACGAGTATCGTGTCCGCATCCTTGTAGCACTGCAAGCTTGCGACGCGCGCGACTGCGTCCGAGGACCCGCGAAAGTCGGGCGTGAACTTCAGGAAGTCGTAGTTGAAGCGCGAATCGGGGATTGCGCAGCGCAGGAGCTGCTGGTACACGCTTGCCCAGAGCAGCTTCCGCGGCGATTCGGCGTGTGCAGGGACGGTCATGACGGTTATCTGGTTGTGAGGCTTTCAGAAGGTGGGACGGATGGCTCAGCGAGGCAGGGCATCACGGGAGATGGTGGTGTCGCGTGGGCGCACGAGGATGCCCCGCTGCGGAGAACACGGGGTGCTCGCCAATCTTCTTGAGCGATTATATGTCACCTCCTTACCTCAGAACTAATCCTCTGGGCCCCGTGCCTCTGTTCATCATCAAGATGTTAGAGTACCGAAGAGGTGCTCAGCCGCCTTGCCATGATGTCTACTTTTCCGCCCTTCCCGCGGGAGCGCCCTGCGTCATGGTCGTCTTATCCGGACCCACGCGCCTCGTGATAGGCTAGAGCCGCAACATCATCTGCACCGTGACTCTTGCTTATGCCCGTCGTATCATTTATACCCGCCGTATAGCCGCAAACTTATTTACCGTCATTGCCCTGCTGTTGCACTATGCCAAAGCTCACCGACACTTGCAGAGTCACGGCTGCTTACCACCGGCAGCAGCAATGGCAGCTGTATCTCAGCACTCTTCGAAAGACGACATCCACCATTTCAACCTCGAAGATGAAATCATTGACACGACGGGCAAAGACGCCATCAACTTGAAAGAGCTGGAACACGGACTCGACCGTACACCCTCACCAGCCCCAACACTGGGCCCAGACTCACCCAATCCCGCACCCTCGAGATGGAAAACCACCACCCGCTGGATCCTCTGGTTCCTCAAAGACCAGTGGTTCCTCCTCGCCATGGGAACCATAATCCTCATCTCGTCACAAGTCCAAGTCCCCGCCTCGCAGCAGAAAATCAAACGCACCGCAATAACCTACCTCTCCGTCTCCGTCATCTTCTTCATCAACGGCTGCACGCTGCCCACCCGCCTGCTGATCGAAAACTACATGCGCTGGAAACTGCATTTCTTCGTGCAACTGCAGTGCTACCTGGTGTGCTCGGCGGCGACTTTCGGCATCGTCTCGCTGTGCGCCACAAACACGGCGTTCATGGATCCGTGGCTGCTGATCGGGTTCCTGTTCGTTGGGTCGGCGCCGACGACAATGTCCAGCAATGTCGTAATGACGAGGCAGGCACATGGGAATACGGCGCTCACGGTAGTGCAGAGCGTGATAGGCCAGTTCTTGTGTCCGTTTCTGAGCCCGCTTATTGTGCAGATGTATCTCAGTTCGGGGGCGTGGTACGCAGATGTTCTGGAGAAGGGGAGTGGGTATGGCGAAATCTACCGCCGCGTGTTTATGCAACTCGGGCTGTCGCTGTTTCTGCCCATGGCGGTGGGGCAGGTGGTGCAGTATTTTTTCGGCAGGGCGTGTAAGAAGGTCTTTGTCGAGTGGAAGGTCATGAAGCTGTCGAGTGTGGCGCTTTTGACGCTTGTGTGGCAGACATTCGATCAGGCGTTTCAGAGCAAAGCGTTTGAGAGCGTGAAGAAGAGCAATATTGTGTTCATTGTGTTCATCTGCGCGGCGCTGTATTTTCTGTGGACGGCGCTGTGTTTTACAGCGAGTATGGTTTGGTTGCCTAAGAGGGACGTTATCGCATGCTGTTATTGCTGTCCGGCAAAGGCGCTGGCGATGGTTGTCCCACTTACAAGCGTCATGTATATCAACGTCAGCCCGATCGAGCAGTCGAAGATGCAAATTCCAGCCATCATCTTTCAGGCGTTTCAGGTTGGCATTGGAGGACTGATGACGATTGCGTTCCGTCGGTGGATCCGAGGTGAAGAAGAAAAGGAGGAGGCGGAGAAGGGCGGTGCTGCACAAGCTCAACAAACGAAGTAGCGGCTGGACACCACATAACCAAGCTCTTGCAAATAACTCGTGATGAATTATATGATATCCTTTCTATTAGGCTTCTTTATACTAATCGGCTGATCAAATCGTTCAACGCACTTGTGTAATGCACCCACAATACACTACACATCCAAGAGCCTAGCCCACAGATGCTCAGCACTTGAACACCGCCGGCCCAGGCGCAGTGTAAGTCTTCGATCCCGCATATAAGTTATACGTAATGCCCGGATCCGACCCCTTGTACGCACCAGGCAGACTAACTGTAGCCGGCGTCTTACTCGCACTCCCAGCAGTGACATTGATCTGCGCACATTCCATGTAGAATTGCGCGCCAGGGTAGCTGCCAGCAGAGTGCAGCGCAACCAACTCGCCACGCAGCAGGTACTGACCCGGCGCGATGCACGCCGGGATGGTGATGGTTTGTTGGCCCTGGTTGGCGATCAGGCGATCGACGCCCCATTTGGTGCCATCGAAAGAGTCTTCGGCGATCTGTGTTGAGTCAGAGCTGTGGGCGCTGGGAGAGAAGATTTGAGGAGTCGCAGACGTGCCTTGAACCACCCATCTCCTATACCAGAGTCGGTCTTCGCGTCAGACACTTTCTTCAGGTACGCCATTACAGGACCCTTGTGGCTTGAGTCGATGACATCGCTGGGCCCAGAGGTTAGAGTGTGGCGCCAGGTGAGCGTTGCCTGAGAGCCGGCCTGGACGGTGATGACGGTGCTGGTCTTGGTGGTTGGGTTGGGACCGCCATTGCAGACGATGTCGTTGGATGTTACATCAGTGATCGGCTGGCGGCATTAGCAAAGCTGATCACATGGACTCGAAATGCTGGATATCAGACGTACACCATCGTATGAAGGCACGCGGATACCGTCACCAACCTTTCCTCCGTTCAGGGAAAGGAAGATGGTGTGCGCAGTAGCCGAGGATGCCGCGGTGGCGATGACAAGAGGTGCGAAGAGCTTCATACTGAATTCGATGCTTGGTGAATGCTTGTCTCACTGCAGCTGAGCAAATTCGAGCAGATTGCCCACCCATTATATACCTCCTCTTCCCACCGGCTGTTCTCTCAAAATCTTGAACCCAACACTGAGGCCATCATATACCACAAGCACTCTTTGGCAATAAGCAAAGTGCCGCCATAGAGCTCCGGTAACACTTCGATCGGTACAGAAATGTCACCAAGTGCCAGGCAGCGCAGGCCTACTGGATGCTGAATACGAGACTTACCGTAAAGATTCCGGATTTCACGAGCCGCATGGTGTTGCGGCCGCGATGCTAGATTAAGCAATCTACAAGAGACGCACGATGTATCTGCAGGCTAAGCGAGACCAACGACTAGACACGATGTAGATTACTACGCTAGGAGTGTCGGGAGCAAAACTGCGATTATATGGCTCGTTGGCTCTGGAGTCTGAATATCGCGTTGCCCGCTGCGGTCGTCACTTTCAAGATTAGTTGGTAGCGGCGAACGTGTAGTGGACTTGCTGGTGGATGGTGAGCACTGGCACTTTCATGGGACGTATGCAAGGCTTGTGATCTGGTATTTGCGTTGCAGAAGTCATCACTTAGGTGTCGTGTGTGTATGTCTGCGGATTCAACAATGCCTGTCACTACCATGGGTGGCATTGTCCAATTGGCGATGACGTCACAATTGCTCTATCAACACACCAGCAGAGTGCAATGTAACGGCCTCGCTATGCCACGACCGTCTTCACGATTTTGCGGTCTTGAGCCCTACAATTATTTGCAGCCGCGCGGCGTAGTCGCGTACGCTGGCTTGGACCTCTCAGCATTGTGAACTCAGAGAAAGGTGACCGGGTCGTTCTTGCTCTCATTCGGCAATCTTGGCCACAATCACACTCCTCTTTTCGAACATATTCTCCTCGTAAACTCCACTGAGATCGTTTTTATGACATCGAACTTTCCCGCAACACTGAATCATACAAAGCTCGCACGTGAGTCAAGATCGTGGCCACCTTTCAGGACAAGAGCGAGACGTCCAAGCGAGTGTACAGCATACAAGCCAAATGGTGAAGGTTCCGTTTGCTGAGTAGATCTACTTTTTTCGATTCCATGGCGACTGGTACACGTCAATGCCATTTGGAGCGTGTCCGCGAAGCCCCAACCGTGGTTCACCCTGGCCCTGATCGGCACCCTGGAAAACACTGAAAACTCGACAGGCCTCGCCAACCTCAGCTTCCTCGCAGACGCTCCGACGATTGCGTACCGGAGGATTCGAGGTAGCTTCGAGGTGGGTCTAGAATGACTAAAGCTCTCCGGCAACAAGCAGATAACACAGAGCCCTCGTCGCATCACAGAGACAAGAAAGGAAAGAAACGACTTTCTTACAGCATCCAGCTCGTATTCACAGTTTCCAGCATGCTCTTCAACCTATTCACGGCCGGCGCCGTACTCGCTGCAATTGCTTCTGCAGCCCCAACACTCACCTATCCCGGACTTCCTGTAGTCTATCAGACAGCTCCGAGCGACCCACTTGTCACCGCGATGACTCTAGTTGCATATGCTGAGGCCACCGCTAGATCTCAAAGACTCGAGCTTACGAGCAATATCTGCTATCCCTAACCCTAAGGCATCGCTTAGAAACCCTCTTCTGACACCGCGGAGGCTTTTGTGGCCGATCCATACTTCACGAAACAGGCTGCCTCTGCGAAAACTCGTCTGGGATTCAATGCTGTCTTTTCCAATACCAAGGCGTCTCCCAATGCTTCTGGTTACCAGGGCTACACCCTCATGGACACCTATGACGTCCAGACCTGTGCCAACAAGTGCAACGCCATGGATGGCTGTACCTCATCCAACGTCTACTTTGAACGTGATCCTTCGGTAGATTACAATGATGCCTCTTGCTTGGATCCTCTAGGTCTCACTAACATCAAGTGCGTATGGTGGAACAGCAAGATTTTCCCCGAAGTCAACGTCAACGACGGTCAGTGGCGCGGCAAATTCCACATCGTCATCGCTGGCAGTAATGGCTATGTCGGTACTCTCACGCAGCGACATTTCCGCATCAAGACAGACGGTAGCGACACAGTGATAGACACGCGCTAGCTTGCAGTGTCGCCCGGTGAAGGTGCTGCCGTTGCCCTTAACCCCCTCGAAAACAAGGCCCAGACCTCTATCTTCCAATTCGGTGATGATGGCTACCAGAACCAGATCGTACCCAGCAGGACATGGCTGGTGTCTCGCCCAACCCTGCTGGCAAGTGGGACTTCCTCCAGTACCGCGCCGTTGGTCGCAAGCAGGATTACATCAGGGGTTCTGGCGACAACTTAATTTCGTGCTATTAGAAATCGGGATGAAAGTGTGCTGGTGTTTGCCCTGGTTGCAAGCAATCTATCAGCGGCTTGCTGTATTTTGGCCTGCCCGAGGAGATGCCGAAGCACTGCTACTGGATCAGTCTATACGTCGATACAGACGTGTCAGACGTTGCTATGTGAGGTGATACATAAATTTGCGGGACGCCTAGCTGGCACTGTAGATAAGAACGCTCGGCTAGCAATGCTGCAATGCGGATACCCATGTGATCTATCGACAATTGTTCGAACGAAGTCTCTCAGCAAGACATATCTGTGATAACTGGGACAGACATCGATAATTCAGCATTCTTAGACGACACGATATTTGCAGAAAGCCTTCGTAGATTTTTGAAGTCGCGGGATGCGCCAAAAGGAAATGGCTAACAGGACAAAAGATTTACATATTCGAGCTATACCCCATGTTCTTTAAGGAGATCTACCGCCTTCTTCGCAACAGCATAAACTGCAGCTTGAATGCTGCTTAATGTCTCCAGTGGAAATACAGACGCATCAAAAACCCTCAAGTTCTTTGTCCCATGCATTCATCCAGTGTCCATTACCACCCCGAATACTTTGGCATCATCGCATATGTACCCACAGGATGAGATGTTCTCAACAATTGCTCCCTCACGGTTTACTTGGCTGTGTCCAAAATCGTCGCATCTTTGCCCCTGGGTATCCATCCACTCAGTTCCAAGAAAGATACGAACGGCCCAATCTTGACGATTGTCTCGATGTAATGCGTCTGTCGAGCCAATATCTCCAAGTCTAAAGGATGCGAAAGATAACGCGGGTCCAAGACCGGGCTATCCTATGGATTAGCAGATCGAATGCGGCAAGTGCCTCGTGAGAAGGGATGGTTTTTGGCTACCATAATCGTAATGTAATTTTTCGGGTTTGTGGATGCTAACAGATTGTTCATCCGTCTTGCCGGGCGAGATGTTCAGCTCAGCGGTAGCGTCATCACATATCCTGCATTCTTCTAGGGGTTCAGCAGCTGGGCTTGGAGCAGTTCATACTGCTTCCTCTGTCTGTGAGAGAGTGCTGACTCGTCACCATGCTGCTTGGTGAGATCTGCCACTTCATGGTGACCGACACGACCGTTGTTGTCAACAAGAGGAAACATCGCCACGCTGATAGGAATTCCAACAAGTGGACCAATCTTGGTGTTCAGGTATTTGCTGAAGTATGACCTGTACTAGGTGCAGGTTCCTCATGATATTCGCCGATACCTGGTTGTTAGCGACCTCAAGACAGGGAGCGGAGACAGCATGATCCTGGATTTTCACAAACTCCAGGGTGATCAAGTATAATGGGGGTCCATGAATGAATAAGAATACGAGTGTCGGTGTTGATCCTATGAGAACCAATAGAATATGTCAGAAGTAGGTACTGACCACTGAGAAACCTCCGGAAATTTCGGTGTGGCAGCTCGCATTCTCATTCTTTCATGGACCCCCCTTGTACCACAAACATGCCATGGCTGTTTAGGAGGTCTTTTAATCCGGTTCCAGATAGTTCCGGAATTGGTGGAGACTTGAAGGTCCCTGCAGACAGAATGACTTCCTTCTTACCGATCAGCCCGTGGTGTGTGCCGTTCTTAGTTTGGACCTTCACTCCGATTGCAACGACACCTTGATCAGATGACTCAGCAAGGACCTTCTCAACAAGCGTCTCCGTCAATAATAGGAGGTCTGGCCGCTTGACAACACCTGGCGAGTAATACTAAGTATGCTGGCGTAGCCACGGGTCTTGGTATCAGGATCAATGGTTAGACCGCACGCAAAATTACCGAGATCTTCACCTTCGATTGGATCGTAAGTGTTGCAACAGCCCAACATAATCAAGTGTCTTAGTCCACGATGCTTGGAAATGTCCGTAAATTTCCGGATGTACCACTGCAACAGGGCCATCCTTGCCGTGCAAAGCCTCGTTGATGTAGTCAATGCTCAACAGATCGTTCGTATCGGCAATAGGAGGTGAAGAGCGACTGTACTTGCGGAGGTACGGTGCAAACCCATCAGCATCCCAACCTTTATTGCCAAGCGTCTCCCATGCCTCAAAATTCGCATTGGACGGATATTCGTTGGCACAAACGTTAATGGCGCTAGAGCCACCAAGCACCCTTCCTCGAGGCTATAAAGTTTGTCGACCACCGATAAGCGTCTGTAATAGGATCAGCTTCGATCTGGAGGAGGGACTGCCAAGGGCGATGAAAACTTCCCTGAGGCTCGCTCATGATAGCCTACTCGTGGTGCTTAGTGGGGGCAACAACTCTAAGGGTCACGTGTAGGGCAACGTCTGAAACTCAACACTACACTTCTTGTATATAGAGGTATTTTGAAGCCAGTCTAAAGTCTATTAATAGAGCAAGTCTCTGGACAAAGTCACTATAAAAACTACTTCAGAATTAATCTATACAGCTCTGGCAAGGCCGTAGTGCTGAGCTTTGCAACATTGTCAAAGCTCGGCCGAGCTGTGGCAACTAACGTGACCCCGAGACTACACGGGCGCGTGAGTAACAGTAATCATAGTCAAAATCACCACAAAGCGTGGACAGCATGCCAACGTGTGGATCAGCGCCTGCCTCGATCAAGAGCACCTTCTTGTCTGGATGCTCGCTGGGATGAGTTGCGATAATAAGTCTGCCTACGACACCACCGTTCACGATGAAGTCCAGCTCTTCTATGCATAAAACATTTGAGGGTTAGGCAACGTTCAAATCCTGTAGCATTTTGCTGACGCGGCTGAAATTCATCTCACCGGTCAGAAGCTCCGAAACGCCTTAATAAGCTGCTGATGTATGTCAGTGCGAAGCGTTCGCAGAAGATTTTGGTGCTGAGTCGTATAGGATAGAATCTCAAAACGCTGTTTTGACCTTATGTTTAGTATTACTACTCCAATAATTCTTCTTGTGAGCTTCTAGCTTAATGCAAAGTCCAAAGTCCACTTTTGTTTCTGTCTAAGAGGTCTCCTTTGCGGCTTACCTCTCCTTCGGCAACAACTACTTTGCCAAAAAGTATGTGTTTTCTAGGACTTTACCCTCCCTCTGAGCTCTCCTTGCACAGCAGCACTACAGTCTTGCTGCTCTTAAGAACACTTCTCTCTTATGCTCTTCTACTAGAAGATTCACCTCTTATAGGTTTTAAAAGAAAATAAAGGTATTGCAATAGAGGCACCTTCAGGCCCTGCGCTTTTACCCCCACTCCTACAGGTAGGAGTTTTCGGCTTTCTAGCTCTTTTTTAACAACAGAAAATAATAGGAAAGAAAGAAAAGAGTAGATTTGTGCTATGGGAGAGATGAAGAGAAGTTCTGGTCGATGAGAGATGCAGCGTAGAAGATTGAGAGAGAATTTGGTAAGGGGTGAAATTCTGTCCTATAGTAGTTAGAATCAAAATCTCTCAGGCGCTTGGCGCAGCTTCACTGCAAACTTCGCCCGAGCGACCGAGGGGTGAGATAAGCTGAAACCAGTATCGTCGTGAATTGATTGATCGCATGTGGGACGGATATCCCTCATACATGTTTATGAAGGCACTGTCATCACAGTACAGAACCCTGTGGCCGCCCAGGAGGAGATGATCGCCATCGAATGGGCCTAGCGTGGGCCGCGAAGGAATCTTTCCTGACTCGCGATCACGCCGCTTGCCGGTTTGCATAAACGGTCCGCACCCGATCCGTGTGGATCCAACCCCCAGGGAAAAGACCACCAACGCCTCGTTCTGGCCGCATCGCTTTACGTGAGCGGTACAATCAGATTCCTCCCAATATGCTTGCTAAACCCTTAGGTTCCTCAACGGGCCTTTTGGATCGTTCGCAACCCTGCAACAGACAGATCCCGGTAGCGCTGCACATAGAGGTGGTTCTTTTGTAGCATGCAGTAGCCAACTTCTTCCATCGTCAGGGTCGACAGATCAGAGAACGCGCGATATGCTGCCTACCGATCCTTTAACAAAGACAGACATATTTCATCACCCTATAGCAACAAGGCAACTTGCAGCCAGTGTATTCCTGGTTGCATTTGCTACACTATTGGTCCTCCTGCGTTTCGTTGCGCGAAGGATCCGTAAGACTAAAATCTGGTAAGTCAAGCTCAATGTTATATGCCTCGCTAGACCGTTTTTGAAGATCTAATCAGCTCACAGGTGGGATGATGTTGCTGCAGTTGCTTCACTACTATTTACGTCTGGTAAGTGGAAAAATCTGCGCAAAAGCAGAAGCACAGTTAAAGCCTGCGTATCGTTATCATGACACTGAGCGGCATTTCCAGCAACGCTCGCAATGCATATCTCGTACGCAAACCATGGCATGGGCTACCATACTTCCGAGCTCCCCATCGCCAACACAGTTTTCATTGCAAAACAACTCGTCGCCTTCCAAGCAGTGTACTACTCAGGTATCGCAAGCGTCAAAGTGTCATACCTTTGGTTCTATCTAAGGATCTTTCCACAGCCGAGTTTTCGTAAATGGGTGTGGATGTGCATGAGCCTTGTCGCAGGTTACTGGCTCGGAAGTATGCTTCAGATCTTTCTACTATGCATGCCGTTCGAACTGCTTTGGAATCCAAACATAGCTGGACATTGCGCAAGCCTCAACATTGCTTGTGCTACAATTGGTGTCTTTAATATGATCACAGATCTAATCATCATCTTTCTGCCAATCCCATTCATCCGAAGACTTCAACTGGCGATCGGTACAAAGATTGGTCTCATGGCAATTTTTGGCATTGGTCTCTTGTCAGTTCCGGTCCCTAATCATGCGTACCGAGAGCTGATTTACCCATAGTGTAACTGCTATCACGATCATTCGCATTGTCGTCCTATTCCACGTCGACTCCACCGATTTAGCCCACACAATGCATGACGCCGTATTCTGGTCGGTTGCCGAGCCTGCTGTTGCTCTCATCAACTGTTGTATTCCAACATTACGGCCTCTAGTTAGGATGATCTCACCAAGCCGGTTATGGACCTCGAAGAAAGGCAGCACGATGAATCCTTCGAACTTGCATCCCGGCGCGAATACCCAATATCACGTCAGAAATAAGGCTGGTCGCAAGCAAGATGAGTATCCGCTCACCTGGATAGATGATGATGAACACTGCTCTTCAATGAACCCGGGTGATCAAGGGTGAATGGGTTGCACAAGCCATGGGTCAAACAGTAATGTCAGTACATAATGTAGTGAATGAGGAGACGGATGGTACGAACAGAAGCTACCCAGACCGACCTCAATTCAATTTGCATATCCAGTTTTCTTTTCGAGATCTCAAGATCACTAGCCGAAGGCCCGTTGAGATATCGAACATGGTGATACACTCTTCGCAACACTCCCCGCAACACTCCCCGCAACACTGACCGCCGCTAGTTCAACGCTTGGAGGTTCATAGGAGAAAAAGCGCCTTCGATCTTTCTGCTTCCCAGCGCAATCTGCGCAGCCAGGCCAACATTGTCGCCACCAGTCACGGCAAAGTGAGCAGCTACCGGAAAAGAGTGCTGCTATCTCGGAGCACATTGGCGGTACAAAAACACCTAGACAAGCTGTATACCATACAGAAATAAGAAAATGTACATTTGCAAGGAATTTTTGCGTACGATCTGACCAGATGACGCGGCTAGGTACTAAATCCTATCATGGAGCTGGCACCGCCGAGTGCTGTATGACGAGTAATGAAACTACCCATGATTAAGTGCCAATGATGGTTCGTGACCCAAAGCTTGAATTTGGAGTTATGTAGGTTCCACCATATCAACGACAGGGCCATGTCCATCAGATCGTCACTCGAAACTGCTTGTTTGGAGTGAGACCCAGAACTCCGGACTCGTTGTGATACCAGATATCCCTGTCTTTCATCTTAGCCACGCCTCAATTAATACTGAATGTAAGCCGCATAGTCATGATGGTAGGAACTGTGGAAATAAGTATACAGGGGCAATGATGGTTTAAACGAACAATGAGGAGGTATATGGGCACAGCTTCGCATTGGGATGTCCACAAGTTACGGCTTGAATGAAGTCTCTATTGTTTCACTGCACCTTTCGGACCAATCAGATGCATACCAAACCGAGAATTGAAATTCAGCCCCCGCTTGCAAACAACGCTATTGCGTGCTTGTATCTCTTTGAGCTCTGATTTTTCTCTTTTAGGCCAAGCTTCATTGATGTTTCTGCACAGTCAATGAACTTCAGCTCAGTCGCATTCGGAGGCATGGTACCGCTCGCTTTCGCGTGGTACTTAATCCGAGGTAGGAAGAAATATCGAGGACCTATAGTCGAGGTAGACCTTTAGTCCCTCTGAAGTTAGTCAAAATAGTAGGAGCATACCTTCTACCTTTCTTACACCCGTTGTATACACGTGGAATTCCTAGCACACATAAGAAAGGTCTGCCACGAACATGATGCTTGATCGTCCTATATGCCGTATTTCAGGATCGTGAAGGGAATCCCACCCTTTCTCAGCTGTACCTCACTGGTTGGCGCCTTGAAGTGCAGCAGTATCATGTTCTCTCTATGAAGGACGCCTACTAGTCGTGGGAGGGGTAGTTCGCAGGAGTAAGAAACGAGGTGCCATTGCAGTTCGTGCCCAAGTTTTGATAGGCCGTTGTCTTGACCTCACCTGCTCGAAGCAGAAGTTTCGGCTCACTGCTTGTGTATCTCATCTAAAAGCGTCCTCTGCAGTGAGTTGCATCCAGCCTCCCAGGTAGTCCAAGCCTCTGTGTACAACAACCAGCCCTGAGTATCGGTCAAATGACGGCGCATCTTGATAGCAACCAGGTTACCAAATAACAGCGCCCCAGTAGTCGTGCTCCACGTAAGCCATTTTGCGTGCGGCCGGCCCATTGCTCTGAGGTCTTTGAGCACACTATCGTAACACTTTACCAAATCTGGGGAGCCGTCAGTGTAACCACTTGGCTCAGCCACCTCAGAGGAAAAATTTTGATCGATCAGATCAACAACCATTTGGAACTCCTTCTCACACTCGGCTCTGTTGGATGTGGGCCGGGCTTGGGTATCGTCGTGAACGGATATGAACTGCTCGTTGCCCATGGGAAGGCTTGTTCGTGTAGCCAATGTAAGCGCGCTGATATAATCCCATTCAAACAGCTGTGATTTACATACGGGACACTTATCCTTGTGTGGGTCACCGCGCGTGACGAGCCAGATGAGACACCGATAGTGAATCCAGTGATTGCACGGCGATAGAGGTAAAAAGGTCGATCGGGTGTTCACAACGTCCCATTGCTTATGGCAGCTAGAACAGTTTCTCGAACCCTGTGGCGGATTGTTGTGAATGTCTCTGGTATGCATGAGTGTATCGTCCACATACTGCAGCAGCGACCGTAAGTTTCGAGTTGGCACAGACCCGGTGTTGGTGTGTAGCTCGTTGCTGGGCGTTACTCGCGTCGTTCCACTTTGGTTTGAAGCATAGTCCTTTGAAACAGCCGTGACGGAGGCATCTCGACTTTTATGAGGATCCGGTAATGTTGCGGGTGATCTTGGGGCTGGGAACCGGCAAACAAGCGCAGCATCCACGACCGTTGGCCGCAATGAGCTTCCTCCTGCAGCTTCGCTTAGCTGCTGCATTCTGAGCGGGACGCCCCGATGCCGTGAGTTCCAAGGAACGATTTGGTGGACGTGTGCAAGTGTTATAAAGATGGAAATGTTGAGCTTGACGTGTGCTAAAATCTTTAAAAGTGAAAAACAAGTAAAACCGGACTGAGTTTCACGACGAGCGCCTCATTATCACTTTGTGTGCGTATCGTGTCTTTACAGGGTCAACTATCGATAAGGACTCGTTCTACTCAAAGGGTCTTCCAGAGACGTGGTGAAGGCGAGGCCATTGCGCTCTACGTTGTAAACGGTCAATATCGTTGATCGGACATCAGCTTGGCCTATCGCCTGTAAGTATCGCCAATACAATCAATTTGGCCCTGATAGATGTGGAAGATGTATTCGAAAACATCGAGATGCTCTGTCCAATCTTCTGAAAATGTCGTCGAAGAGGGTGGTGGCTGCGCCTTCCCAGATCGGTGTTCCGACCCACCAGTCTCGCACATCATTCGCGTGACAATTGACGACAGACTGCTTTGTCAACAACGAGTGGAAGCTTCGCGCGATTGAACGATCTTCGGATGCGAACCAACTTTCTGTACATCCAGAGCTCATTTGTAGTTACGAATACAATGACAGTCGATCTCAAGCCGAAGCCTTTGAAGATAGCTATAGTTGGAGGTGGTCCCGGCGGATTAGGAACAGCCATAGCGCTGTCCAAGATACCAAACATCGAGGTTACGATCTATGAGCAAGCAAGCGTGTTGCGAGAGGTTGGGGCGGGGATAAGCATTGGGGCAAACTCTTGGAAGGTCTTGGAGCTACTAGGCGCTGCAGAAGCGTTAAACAGTGGGCATCCAACATGGACAGTTCTGAACCTGTTAGATCAAACTAATACTTCCGCTTTGTATCGAAGGCTGAGCTTTTACAGGAATGGCCGATCGGGCGAGGAGCTGCACCGCCGTACTAAGCCACCACCAAGCTCCGGACACGCTCCCATTCGAACGCAGAGGACTAAGCTACAGTCCGCGCTGTTATCTCAGATCCTACCTGGGACAGTTCAGCTGTCTAAAAAACTGTTAAATATTGAAGATCGAGGCGCCGTCGGTGTGGAGCTGCAATTCAAAGACGGCTCGTCAACAATAGCTGATCTTGTAGTTGGCGCTGATGGAATCCGCTCAGTAAATCTTTCAGCTTCCTTTGAAGACTCGACCTGACACTCTTGCAGGTAGTGCGTGACGCAGTCTGGCCAGACTACGAAATCAAGTTCACCGGTACTACAATTTGGAGGACATTGCTGACGTGGGACGAGGTCAAAGACCTTGACGACCGATTTAAGATTACAGGGTGGTGGCATACACCCACCACGCACGTGTACTTTTCACCTGTAGGTGAAGGGCTGTGGGAGATTGCTGCGAGAGCGTGGCACGATCCTGCCATACACAGCGCCAACAAGGTCAGCTGGGGTGTACCAGTTGACAATGCACATGTGGAATCACATTTCACGGTAGGTGACTTGGTGGCTGTGATTGTATGTACAAACGCTGATATCTACGCAGGAGTACCTGCCTCTGATCCGTGAAGTCCTTGCACGTGTGCCTCAGGGCGGCTGGCGAGAGTTCGCTGCGTTTGCAGGTCCTGAGATGGAGACATTGACTGGATGGGACAACAAAATTGTCCTAGTTGGTGACTCATCCCATGCTTTATCTGGCGCCTTTGGGTCTGGCGCTGGCTTCGCTATGGAGGACGGCTGGATCCTCGGCCAAGCTTTGTCACACTATAACAACGATCTGAGCAAAGCGTTGTCGCTGTTTGATCGAGTCCGTTTGTCATACTATGCGCGCATGTATGCCCACCTTGCCTCAGAGGCGGCGCGACGTGCGAAGAATCTGCAGGCGATTCACAATCCTTCGTTTGATCAGCGAGTGGCGAACAAGGTCGTCTCTGACGGTGGAGCAGACATGTCTTGGATCTACAGTAACGACATCGAAGTGGTCTGGAAGCGTGCCATTGGAGAGCTTGAGGTAAAGCTTTGAAAGTTAGTCTGGCGAAACACTGTCGTATCGTGGACGCACCTTACAAAGCGCGTTTTCCGGATTGTGCAAAAGTGACAATTTGTCGTTCGTAACAGCACGAGTCTTCGCTGGCCCATATTCGCTAACCTGGTTGAGTGAAACGCAAGTATGTTGTTGCGGTGCAAGTCGGCCCTACAGGCCTTGATCGTCACTCCTGTGACTCTCCTGGACTAGCACGTCTCAGAGCATGTATATATCGATGCTCCCTAGCTAGCAAGTAACACAAGCGCAGTCCTCCTCTCTCTCTACGCCGTTACAATTACGAGTCCGGAAGCCTTCAGTTAATCGCTGCGTTTCACCCGTTTATATACAGCCTACACGACTGGCTGTTGACCGTACTGTCAAGGTAGCTGACAGCTAATTGACATAACCCAACCTGACTGTCAAGCGTCAGAGAGAGCTACACTTGCAGAGGGCACAATGAGTGCTTATAAGCAGGACCAGCTAGTGACAAAGACGTCAGTTGTACTTAGCAAGCCTGACGACTGGGAGAAATGGCTGTTTGTCAGAAAGGACACAGCAGACAGAGACGGCTTGTGGCCGTATGTTGACCCAGGGCTGTCAATAGAGAAGCTAAGGAATCTACAAGATGAGAAGCCACAGGAGAAGCCTGTGTGGAAGTTTAAGAAGACACAAGTATCTGAGGAAGAGCAGGAAGATATTGATATTAAGGATCTATCTGCTGAAGAGATATCTGTCTACAAGGTGTGGGCGAGGAAGTATGAGCGTAGCAAGGCAAGATGGCTACAGAAAGAGAAGGCCTTAAGGAGCTTCAATTCTGAGATTGCTAGGACAGTTGATGTCAGGCATCTAGATCTCATTGTCGACTGTGTAGACCCATATAGTCGACTGACGACGCTCAAGAAGCACCTCTGTCCATCAGTAGGTGAGCGAAATCACCAGCTACGCAGCCGCTACAGGGCTGTGTGCACAAGGCCACGGAAGGCGAACCTTAATCCTTGGCTTGACGAGTGGGTGACGATCACCAGACTCCTGAGAGACGCCAAGATGTCAGAGGTTGATGGCAATCGATCACAAGAGGACTTTGTACTGTCGATCCGAGGGCTGGACGATAACTGGGCATCAACACAGCTGCAGGAGCTAGTCAAGAAAGAACAGCAAGGAGAACAATACACGTCAATTGCCGATCTCGTGGCTGAATTTCGGTCCTACTATCGGCGCACACGTCCAATTGCCTCATCAATTAGCACATTTGCCACGCTAGGTGTAGCAGGCAGCTCAGACGGCCCGACACCCCCAGAAGGATCTACACGACGTGTGATATGCCTCTGTGGAGATAGCCACATGTTCAAGAACTGTCCCTACGTCAACAGCAGCCTTAGACAGCCAAATTGGCAGCCAGATAAGGCAGTTGAGAAGAAGTTTAATAAGCTTCGCAAGGCAGATAGTATTATTGCAAGAATACTGAAACAGGCTGAGGCTCAGCTTAGAGGAAGTAGCCAAGCAGAGAACAAGGCACAAAACAAGGCGCAGGCGGTCATTAGCATGGACGACGGCAAGCCAGTGCAAAGCACAACACACTGCAATGCCATGCTGCAGACTATAGCTATAGCTGATGAGACTCAGCCGCCGCTGCTCACAAGATGGATACTAGACCCAGGTTTGAACTGTCACGTCACGAACACTAGAGAATCGAACTGGACAGCTATCAAGAAGGGAGAGCCTACAGATTACGTCTACGCAGGAGGAGTGCTAGCCCAGATAGAGGAATGGGGTGAGGTTGTACTCAGCGTCAAGACTCTGACAGGCCAGAGTCAGATGAAGCTAACGTACGTGGCCTATATCCCTGGATTCTTCACAAGCGTTGTTGGACTGTCACGCAGCAGGCCTCTAGGAGTTCACTTTGATTCTGGCCGTGACTGCCTGTATCAAGGTAGACTATCAAACGTGATATGTCTGCTGCAGTATAAGGACGGGAACTGGCTCATTGATGACGAGAAGGAGCAGGCACCGCCGCCAGCTCTGCTGTCAGTATACGCAACACGTTATGCTGCTCCTAAGCCGTCGCGTGAAGACAGGAAGCCATTAGCAGTCAGTCTAGCAGAGGCTCATAGTCTGTTTGGCCACATTAGCCAGAGAGCAGTCGCTCAGCTTAACAGCCAGGTAGATGGTGTCAAGGTCAGTGAACAGCCAAAGGCACCTTAGTAGACAGAGTGCAAGACACGTGTACAGTCAAAGCTACACAAGCTTATCAGCAGACGGCCGCCTCAGGAGCTAGCTCAGCGTCTATTTTACAGACTAGGCGTCGACCTTGTGCAGCTGCGGGAGCGCTCAGAGCGCTGCTACAATAGAGACCTGTGGATGTTCTACGCGGTCGATCAGTACAGTCGCTGGCACGAGACCTGCTGCTTACTAGACAAGAGCTTAGTGACGCTCAAGCGTACAGCTCGTCGAATGCTAGCAAAGATCAAGCGTCAGTACCACGCTGATGTGTCAGTCGTGAGGCTAGACAGTGATCGTGGGTACAGTGAGATGCTACAGATGTTCAAAGAGCTTGGCATCGTAGTAGAGCCACGAGCTGAGTATACCGAGGAGCAGAATGGGTTATCAGAGCGAGCTGGCAGCACTATAGTCACGAGAGGACGAGCTATCAGGATAGGCAGAGACCTGCCTATGGAGCTATCCAACAAGTGCTGCATGACAGCTGTCTACCTACTCAATCGAACACCTACAGAAGCACTGGCCTAGAAGACGCCTTATGAGGTCGTATATAGACGCAAGCCAATAGTAGCTCATTTAGCAGCTATTGGAGCAAGAGCGTACGTGTTGAACACTAAGCTCATGCGTAGAGAGAAGCTAGCATCAAGGGCGCTTATAGGCCAGCTAGTAGGCTATGACTCGACAAACATTTATCAGGTATAAATGCCTACACTGCAACAAGTTGTACAAACACGAGATGTAGTCTTTATGCTATCAGAGAGTAGAGCTGACGAGGCTTACCCTAGCTGTCAGAGGCTGCAGGAGATAGTGGCTACTATTAATATCCCAGAGACTCAGTACAATGAGCAAGAGACGGAACAGGCTCTGCACGACGCTGATGACGTACATGTAAGACAATCAGATGCAGAACAAGCTGAGCAGCAGCTCCTTAGTGAGGCTGTGAGAGAGCAGCAGTCAGACAAGGAGACTACAGCAAGGTGGCTGCCAACGCCAGAGAGCACACCTGAGCTGAACAAGCAGTCAGTGAGCAGTTAGGAGACTGTCAAGTTGCCACGAGGCTGGCAGGCTATAGCACCTGACGATGAGGCTCCTAATTAACAAATAAACAACGCGCCAAGGCGAGAAGAGATTAGTAGCCAGATTGATGCGTCAAACGTCCTGACGTCGCGGAGACAGCGAAGCACGCTTGGAACGTACTTCACGGCATTTGCGTTAGCTGTCAAAGCAACAGAGCCTCAGAAGCTGCTCAGAGAGGAGCCGGCCACAAGACTGCATAGAGACAAGCTTCTACTGCCTCTACGACGTTGGAGAGACCTAGACAAGCATCTATTTGGACATGAATTCAAGGATGCAGCACGTGTGGAATTCACTAGCTGTAAGGATAAAGGCTGCTTTGCAGCTACATTAGTTACAGCAGCTATAGCAGCTAAGGCACAGATACTCCCTCTGAAGTAGGTGTTCACGTACAAATTTGACGAGGACGGCTACCTGTACAAATACAAGGCAAGGCTAGTTGTTAGAGGAGACCTCTAGGATAACTAGGGAGACACATATGCTGCAACGCTAGCAGCAAGAGTGTTCCGCCTGCTTATGGCATTAGCTGCAGCTTTTGGCCTATGAGCATATTAGTATAATGTGCTGAATGCCTTCCTAAATGCGCCTCTTAAACAGCTAGTCTACGTACGTACACTAGAGCCGTTCGTCGCACAGATAGGAGAGCTACTTGAGCTTAAGCGAGCCTTGTATGGCCTAAAGGACGCGCTGCTGCTCTGGTACAGGCATCTTAGGCAGACGCTGATAAGGCTAAGCCTGAGACAAGTACAGGATGTGCCCTGTCTGTTTACTAGTGATTAGCTGATTGTGTTCTTCTACGTGGACGATATCGTCGTCCTTGTGCACCTAGAATACCTTAGCTATCACAGCCAGTTTGAGAGACAGCTTCAGGAGGCCTATAGCGTAAGATGTCTTAGAGAGCTGAAGTGGTTTCTTGGCATACGCATAGTAAGAGACTAGACAGCAGGAGCGATATAGCTAGTCCAGGACTCGTTTATTAACAAGGTGTTAGCTAAATTTGACTTGGCTTAGACATTAGGGAGGTACCCAGCAGTACTGTTGACTGACAGCTATCTGCTGCCAAGCGTTGAAGAAGCAAGCTTTGAACGCACACAGCTGTACTAGCAGCTAGTAGGTTCACTAGCCTACATCTCAACCTTCACAAGGCCTGATGTGTCACGAGCACACTCTGTTCTAGCAAGGTATTTGCAGAATCCTAGACTGAAGCATATAGCAGCAGCTAAGCACGTCTAGAGATACCTGATTGGTACTAAGTACCTTGCTATTGGAGCGTGCAATAGAGCAAGGAACAACACTACATACATTAGTCAAACTGATAATCTGCCGTTATTTTATGGAGCTTCTGACGCTGCGTTTGCAGACAACAAAGAGTCAAGGCAGAGCTCATATGGATGTCTGTTTAAGATGTACAGAATGTGTGTTGATTAGAAGGCTACACGTTAACGCTCAGTCACAAAGTCAACTACAGAGGCGGAGCTTATAGCTCTATCTGCAGCTGGAGGAGAGATAGAGTGGTGGAATCGTGTGTTTAGACACATCAAGCTCGACCTAGACGCAAAGCCTGTTATCTACTGTGACAACGAGCAGACAGTAGGCATAGTCATGAAGCAGGACGACAGGCTACACACGAAGCTACGCCACGTTGACACACATCAGATGTGGCTAAGGCAGGAGTTTCAGCAGCAGCTTCTACACGTAGCCTGGTGTCCAACTGCAGACATGCCAGCAGACGGACTCACAAAGACGCTGGTACGACAGAAGCACCACAGATTCGTTGAACAGCTAGGCCTAGAGAGCGTGGAGAGATAGATCAAGTGCTCGCAAGACGCTAATATACCAGACCTAGCAGGAGTCACAGGATGGTACTGATAGTACAACGTTCAGCTTTGTTGTTCACGCCAGCTGGGGGGGGGGGGGGGGGGGTTGGGGGGTAAGTCGGCCCTACAGGCCTTGGTCGTCCCCCCTGTGGCCCTCCTGGCCTAGCACGTCCCAAAGCCTGTATATTTC
>JAFISE010000221.1:0-43243 GCA_022560025.1 Stagonosporopsis chrysanthemi
GGCACTGCCCGGTGTGGGCAAGTGCACTTACCTCTGAGCTGAGGGCTCCTGTAGACGAACATCATAACATCACAACACGAGAACAGATAGCAATACAAGTGTTGACCCGCAGCACCCACTTGACACTGCTTATGCAGTTACAATAACAGTAGCTAGATACTGTTTTGGCTTTGTGTAGTGTCTCTTGGTTTGTAATGGGTTTGAAACGAAATGTGCTGACCGTGCTGGATCTAGGTGCCGTATTTACAGGAAAGGTCCTCCTGGGAGAGGGTATCCCGAAATAAGATATGTGGAGTGACGGCGTCGCTTGGTTTATCTGTAGTAGATAAGGGCATAGGCAAGCTCCTTATTTCCCACGAGAGTAGAGACTAGATAAGGTCGGTTATAGAGTTTGTAGCGTGATTAGTGCGTGTAATAATGCTAGAACCTTGATAGGTGGGTGTCTAGTCTAGGTCAGGGACTAGTATAATGGTAGAGAGGCGTAGAGACAACCTAGTGCCATAGAAGAGAGGCGGGGAGAATGTAGTACCGCAGAAGAGAGATACATAAAAATCTAGTATTGTAGAAGAGAGGGGCTGATCTTATGTATTGCCCTTGCCATCTTACACATTCATCGTAACCTAATACAGCGCCTAGGTGTCTGTTCTTTCTGCAGCTGTGTTGTACTACGTTCTGTCCATCCTAATACCAAGTTGTCTGCACATCCCGGCAAACACCAATACTTTCACCAGCAAGAGTGATTAGCCTAGAACAATTCTCTTGGGTTGTGTTTCGACCTTGTCCCATTCCGACTCCCTGACCCGTGCTATTGCAATACGATGTGCAATCTTGCCATCCTCGTCCCATTCGATTAGCATGAGATTTACGTTATCGGCAAATTGGCAGCCTGGCGCGTGCCAGTCTGTCTCATCATGGTCAAGATTGTCATCTTGACAGAATAAATAGTCTGATGAGTTCGCCCGACTATCAACGGCAAAGTGATGAGTCGACAAGTGAATGAACTCTGCCCGAATCTTCTTCACCGGCGAGGACGCCGAATTCGCTTCAAGTGCCCTTTCGAAGAATTCCTCAAGATCAAACCCTTTTCCGTTGAGATATCTGAATGGACATCTCATCGATCCTAGTAATTGGCCGTCGGGTGATGAGATTGTAGCTTCGGCAACTAACAGCTTGTGCTCACAATCCGCAAGCGCTGGACGAATAAAGACTATTTCCAGGTCCAAGTATGCAACAGGCGCGTCAAACTGCAAGAGCCCGAACTCGCATGTGTTCTCGCTCGTTTTCAACTTGAAATCTTCCATCTTGGTGAGGACCGCAGGCTCAGACCAGGTCTCGTCGCAACCTTCAGTAGCACAGCTATAATCAATCTTGTCATCATCTCCGTATGGTATCGGATCATGCCAATCAACCTTCGACACCACGTCATCCCCGCAACTGTCGTAGTGTATGCTGCAGCACTTGGCGAGCCATGTCCATGTCGGGAACCGCATTCTACGAAATCCCTGCTTCTCCTCAGGAACAGTATGAAAGGCAGACCAATCTTGAAAGTTGCAATCGCTATCCCAAAGTAGCATGGCGTCTATAGAATTCCACGGGAGTCCCCATATGTAACCAGCGGGGAAATGCAGCTTGAACAACTTCAGTATGCCAGAGAAGGCCCAAAGAGTATCATTCCGGTCTGTGAACTTCCTTGAGGTGAAATCTTCAACCTTCCTGGTATACTCGAGTAGATGACAGTGGGGCGCTGATAACAAGGGTGATTTTCCTTTCACACGACACGAAACTGGTATACTTTTACCCAACAGTGAATTTCCATGTACCGCCCTTGGATGAGCATTATTGTACTCAGAGAATTTGTCCTCGGAGTATGATGCTATGCGGCAATTCCAGTAGACTTGTAAGTCGTCGAAAAAAAGCAGCCGACGTGCTAAGAGACCTTCTTGGAAGGTCCAGCCGCGAGACTGCCAGGTGGATGATTCGAGGCAGCTCGAAAGTTTCGGAAGCAATGTCGTAAATCGAGCGCCTTGAATTGACACCGTAGGTCTCGTCCAATCCATTCTGGGCGTTACGACACCGGGTATTCCAGAGTGCGCGCTGTTACCGCTGGCAGCAACGAAGACGATCTCTGCGAGGTTGTAAATTGAGTCCATAAGCTTGAGCTGTTCTCCCTTGTCGGCTTCGTCGTCCTGGATTATGCAGCAGGAATCGATCCATATGTATCTTTGGCCAAGCTTCCCTGCGAGAACTATGGCGTCACCAATAGTCCTTGGAAGCTCGTCGACACATATTCCACCAGGCTGGAACAGTTGATCTTCGACAGCCTTCGTCAACAATGGTCTTGTTTGGTGCCCCCAGACGTAGGACAAAGCTACAAATTTCATTTGCAGATCGCCCTTCACAAGCCTGAGGTCTTCCGTGTCGATGAGTCGAATCATGGCGTTGGTCTCTGTAGTGGGAAGGCTTTGTCCACACGTATCTCCATGCTCCTCCTGGCAATGCTGAAACCAACACCGCATCAAGTCGGCATTGACAAAGTGTTCGGTCTTCCTGGGTACTAGACCAAAATCAAAACCCAATTTTGGGGTGGAAAAAGCCTCAAAGTCCAGCATCGGTGCTCCCAAACCTTCCTTACCCCCAGGTAGCGGCGTTATTGCACCGACCAGCTCGTCTTCTGCTCTATTGTGTCCTCCCTGGAGCCCGTGGGTGCAGACTTTCACCTCCAGGACCGTCGCATCAAGGGTCGTACTGCGTCCTTCGCTCGCATCAGAGCGACTTCTGTTGGAAAGTGCAAATCCATCTACCGAAAAGATGAGGGTGACCCTACTAGCACGTGGCGGCAGTTGTTGATGGTAGTACGTATTGATGCAAGACAATACCAAAGAGCATCCTGGACAAGCGGTATTCCTCTCTAACCGACCTAACGATCCTAAGCTAAGCGTGTCACCTGTCTGATTGGGTATTCTGCCTGTCACACTTTTGGAGCAGTTCGTACACAATGGTCTGTAAGAGTTGAAGAAATCGATGCTCTGGCAGATGTCACACAAGGCTGCTTTGGGAAACGATTCAGCCTTGTCATCTGCACATGTGTGGAGAGCCCTGTTCCAACCGACAACCAGTTCCTGGCTTGAGTCCTTAGTTTCTGGCATATTTGCCTTTTGTTATCCAGCTATGGATGGCAGTATGGAGGTTATGCGAAAAGGATTGGCAGGTTGGTTGCGAGTAGTAGGCTGCCTTTTATCGATCTCTTTCTCAAGATATTCTTGCCTCAGCCTGACGAATAATCAATTAGCCAATAGTAGGGAAACACGTTGACTATGTAAGCATATTCAGGCATAGATCAAGGCTTTTCGAAGTTGCCGACTCAGCCTGCTGCAATGAGCCTTGCAGGGGGACGGGGTACTCCGGGCTAGATTGGGGTCAGGTTGGAGAAAATTATTGGCGCAAGCCTCATATCCAATTGTCATTACAGTGGTTCCCTAAGAAGATCGCGAGTAGTCTAGGCGTCGAGAGGCAGTGCATCATTGCATCTCGATCTGGCTAGCGGGGTAATCAAGCGCCGTGGTGTCACAGCCTCAGCCTGATCGCATATTATCTTTCTTCGTCCTTCCTCACTGATGTTCTCAACGTTGCAACGTCCGGACTCATCTTTGTCAGTTTACAAAGAATACCCTGTACACTTCACATTCACGACTGAAACACCTCTGCTCCAGCGAGGCTGAATACCGGCAGATGAATCCTAACAAGATAACTGTGCCGCAAAGCGCTCGTATGGATATTACTCCCCACACAGGACATGAAACACAGTCTCCAGATAGTGCTGACTCCTTGGGACAAAATCTGTCACCAGTCGTCACAAGCTCTCCACTGCCGATGGTCAAGGAGAGGAAGAAGCTGGACCTCTGTCGGGATCTACTCAATCAATGCGTACTTACTCATGAGTCTTGCAGTATGGATAAAAGGATACGATCGACAATAAGCGGCCTGAGACTTATCGACTGTACCGAGAGAAGAGTTGTTCCAGCCTTGCGGGACTGCAAGTATTTTGCACTATCGTACGTGTGGGGTGAGAACCCTCAGACGTACGCTCTGGAAGAAGTTCTGCCACAGACTATCGAGGACAGCATCACAGCTGTCCTCCACTTTGGGTACCGTTACCTCTGGATTGACAGATTCGTATGTTCGGCAATCATCTACAGTTTTCTGCTGACTTTGGACAGTGTATCGACCAGGAAGGAGCCCACAAGCAGCAGCAACTGCAACAGATGGGTGCGATCTACGCCACAGCAGACATGACGCTCATCGCAGCTGCCGGAATGGACCCTTCATACGGCCTTCCCGGAGTGTCTAGTAACACCGTTACATCTACGGTTGACCCCGATCTGATCGAATTGCAGGTCCAGCTTCAAACACGGTCACATCGTGGTTGGACGCTGCAGGAACACATTTTGTCACGCAGATGTCTATTCTTCACTGATGATGCATTGGCTTACGTCTGTAGCCGTTTGGTATTTACAATGACAGATAAAGCCATGTATGCCCAGTCCCCAGAGCAGTCCTTGCTCAGACAGCATAATCACTTCGGAAGTGACCAACTCCTTACTCACTCTATGGCTGTTCTTTCTCGGTATGCGGATCGCGAACTCACATTCGATGAGGATGCGTTCAACGCTATTGTCGGCATACTTAACATATTTCGCAACCGTGGCGATTCTTGGAACCATATCTGGGGCGTTCCTTACGCCGCAGAAGGGGACCCACGGAGCCCGAGCGTGTACATGGCTCTCAATTGGTCGCAACCCTCTTATCAGCGTCGCGTTGGATATCCTAGCTGGTCCTTATTAGGTTGGAAATTTAGAGTCAACCTCACCGTTTCGAGCATAAAGGCCAGCGCAGATGGCTTCAGGGTCTGCCTTTGGAACAGAGATCGTTATGAAGATCTGAAAAATCTTGTGCTCGACAGGGTGGATGTCCATACAAGCTCAGAAGAATCGAGGTGCATGCGACTGACGGCGTACTCTATCGAGATAGATGATACATTCTGGGACATGTATGAAGATGGTGGGATGCTACGCGTGAGAGCCGCAAAGCTGCGAGTCTCTGATGACATTATTTTCACGATCGTGCCGAATTGGGAAGCGCTCTCTGCTTCGAGCAGGACAGGACGCCCATTGGCCGTTTTTCTATCCAAGTCTAGCAAAAGGGGCTTCCTTTTGCGGCCATGTGGCCAAAGCTACGAACGTGCGGGGACCTTCCAAATATACAAGGGGTCAAAAGCCGGCCACATAGCGATGAAACTCAACAGCAAGTCAGATGTCTGCGCCAGCGTCTTCACGTACACGGGCAGTGCTATCAAAGAGAGAACTATCGATTGGGTTTAAACACTCCTATTCATGCAAGAGTATCACCAAGGGCGACAAACAGACGCAAGGTGGAAAGCAACCGATCTTACGTGACATCATTTCTTCGCACTCTTCACTATCTCCATGGACCAACGTGTTCTCGCACTCTGCACTGTCTGTGGAAGCCAACGTCCCCCGAAATGCTTGGTCAGTATACGAACAAACCGTCCGGACACTTGCTCTGCGCGTGTCCATCAAGAGTGGATACTATCTCTTTCACGCCTTGATAATTGTACCTGTTCTAACCCAGCAAAGCCTCCGTTTACGGTCTCTTATTCCAGTCTCTGCTGCTGCCCCAAAAACGCCATCTGCAACTTACCCGTGACTCTCACCCTCCCGGACTACCCTCGATAATCTCTTCCTGTGGTATGTCCTCGCCATATCTTCGGATTATAGCCTACAACTGCGAAAGTATCGATTGAATACAGTTCTATGCTAATGGTATGAGCAGGTCATATCGCGCAGCACTTCGGACACGAAAAGGCACGTTTCGAAGAGCTGAGGGCCTGAACACAGCGACATAATGGTCAGCCATGTCTGATAGCGCAGTCGGCAATCTGTGTGAAGATTCTGTTTTGATCGGAAAGACAACCAGGCAAGGAAACAACTCGATCGAGCGCCAGCACTTGTACGATTCAATCCAACACGTATTGGTCGTTTAGGGAATACATCGATGCTCCATCCTATATGATCGATGAGAAGCTACTCCTTCTCATTGGGAACGTGTGTCTAGCAGTGGTGCCTGCCGGCATGCATGGACTATCCTTACCGTGTTACGAGTCAACGGCAGCTGCTTCTGACTCCCGACAGGCGTCCAGCTAGATTGTAGTGACACATTGGGAGACGACCTATAAAGTAAAAGAGTATGCCATACCCGCTTGTTATTACTATGGTAAATGCTGGTGGTTTCTGGTTATGATAGGCTCACACATTTGAGCAGCCGTCTGGAGAGCAAAGTGCCAGATAGTCTAAGGAACAATTTGCTAAGAAGTATTGTAGGCTTTGGTTGTTGATAGGGCTTCCTACTTGTTATCACTGCATGACTACACTGTATGCTTGCCTTGCTGATATAGTTGAGGGCGTCTGCTCAATTTAACCGGCGCCATATACCCCAGTCCTGAAACATGCCACGCCTAAACTAAGTATAATGACAAGCAAAGCGTATGATAATTTGCGGACCCCCTAAATCCCGTATGCTAGGCTGTGTCTTACTTGTAACTGTGTAGAGAGAGAGGGGAGGACTGCGCTGCATTGACTATTGACGTGGGCTGAGCTGCTTATATGCCTGCCCATACACAAGCTATCCTAACTCGTATTAGAGTAGGCCTGGGCGGAGTCCAACCGTTACATTACTTCTAATTGGTTGCAAGCTATGATCAGCCAATCAGGAGCCGTTCTTGACGTGGTTTACCAGATGAAGGGGGTCCATACATTTCAACAAGCACCGATAACGCCCTAAGTCTGGTACGCTAGGCTAAGCCTCAACTCTTATTAGTTATATATAGTTATCAGCCAAACATGAGCGGCCTTAGAAGGTGTGTGCTAGGTCAGAGGGATTTGGTTTATGCCATCTTGCTGGTCACCGATACCTAGAATAAGCCACCACACCGTAAGTGCTGTTCCGAGCACAAAGAAGTATACGCCCATAGCGGCAGCTCTATAGCCCAGTATCTTCAAACCCAGTGACACGTCTTTTACCATTCCTACCAGGAAGCTTGTTAATAACAACACCCATGCCACGGCAATCGAGCTTATGACACTGTACTGGAAAAATGAAAACATAAATCCCATGAAACGTCCATATGTAGCCAACTTAATGGCTTCAATCTTCTCCTTGAGACGTGCGTACAACGTCAACAAGATAACAATGATGATGACAATCGTCCCCAAGAGCACGATGACGCCAATGAAGTCATACAACAGATAGCGAAGATCGGCGAGGCGAGTTTGCATGCTGAGCAAGCTGGAAGCAAGGGAAAGCGGAAGGAAAATGGCCGCCAGGAGACCAAGAAGACGCAGGTTGAATGCTTCATGGAACGACCTTAGTAACTCGAACAAACGTATGCTACTCTCTAATCGTTTAGAGACCTGCATTAAGCTTCTGTCCAGGTCTGTACACAGGGCCCGTGTCTCAGCTGCGAGATACTTGAATTCGTTGGACGATCCAAAGTCGATGAATAGCAAGTCGATCAGAGGTAACGTGGCTGATATGAGAGTTGTGATGCACTCTTGGAATTTCTCGTGGAAGTAAGACTCGTTTATGACTTCCTGGGCAGCCTTCTGTGTCCACGGCTTCCCGACACGTGGATCCATTGAAATTTCGCGAGTAGAGCGATGAACGAATTGAGCTTTGTCGATGAAATCCGAGAGATGCTCAATGCTGCACTGACAAAAGGCTAGGAGCATGAGTTTGGTTGCGACATGGGAGAGATCTGAGTCATTAGGAATGTCCTTTGTAAGTTCAGGTGAAATTGCCGTTCGTAGATCTCTGCAGAAGCCTGAGAGGTGTCCACGGATGTGCTTTTGTACCTGTCGGTAGTAATTCTTATTGCCAATCCTACAGAACTGCACAGTGGTTTCAGAAGAAGCTTCGATGAACACTGATGATGTTCAGTCAACTTTCAGACAAATTTAAGTTAACATACCGTGTATGCACTTGTTCATATCCTGTAGAACTTGTATCTTCTTATTAGATCTTATCAATCTTTCTGCGAAAGACAATGAAGAATCGTCTAAGATGCTGTACGACGTTGAGAGCCATGCCTTTGTACCGGCCGGACTTCTCCATATGGAGCGTAACCCTGCAAATGACGATGCGGCACCCCTCAAACTCAGCCTCGCAGAGAGGCTCGGCCCATTCGAATTGCCCGACGGATCTAGTGCAGCCTGTGTCCAGAAACTGTCAATAACAGCTGTCATGTTCTCAGAGACATAGAATCTGTAACCTCTGGGTATTGGGCGAGGTAGTGTTTGTAGTACTTGCTGAATTTCTGCGGACGAGCCCTTCAGCACCGGCAAGCTTAGAGTTATCTCTCCCACGTTCCATGGCACATCGAACACCTTGACAAAATGCACGTCCTTGACATTGTGCCACTCACGCGTATGTTCAAAGCGTGCCAGGGCCACAAACATGGTTGGAACGAAGGCCAAGGCAGCACCTGCAGCATTGACTGTTGCAGCGGCCATTGCAACAGGAGACTGTGGCTGCAGTTGGGAAGGAAGTTAATGTAACACTCCAGGAGGGGAACAAAATACGTTTAGACAATCATGTTGGGAAGAGTCGAGCTTATGTAGGTGGGGTAATGTTCAGCCTGATGCACCCAACCTTGGCGCGTTTCCCGATCGTCTATTCGCAGTACTGTAACTGTAACGGTCAAAAAGACCAGCCTTCTTGCCATTCTAGCTTGAAGGTATATATAGTTGTATTTCGTACAGTTACACACCCCCCTAGCTGTGGTAATCAACTAAAGCTGCAATCTTTTTTGCGCGTAGACGTGCCTTACTAGTCTGACTGTAAGATATGCAATGCTCCCTGTAGGTTGCTTTTCTAGCTCTCTCTAGCCCTTAGCTCCCTAAAGATCTAGTAGCCTCTCTAGTATTAGACTGTGTTGTATAATAAGTAAACAGTTGTTAGTAAAAGTAAGGATTAAACGCAGAGTATAATAAATTTCTTAGCAGCTAACAATGTTGTGCGCAGTATGTACTGCTGCAGCATCTAGGCTTATAACTGTAATAGTTAAAAAGACTAGCCTTCTTGCTATTCTAGCTTAAAGGTATATATAGTTGTATTTCGTACGGTTACAGTAACCTCACGCCGTCCCAGCCCTTATCTGACATCTGACCACCCACGTTGAGCAGCATGTCGGGTTAAGATGCCACCACGCCAGGATCTCCAAATCAGCGTAGCAGTTTCTACACTGGGCTATGCCACTTACCCAAGAGGACATTCACCGACATGTGTCACGTGGGAAAGGCGCCAGCCCACACCACTCTACGCAGTGTATTGATACGGAGGTAGCACGTTTCGAAAATGATTGAATTACCACTAACAGAGCTCTGTACAGCAAAAATTTCATCCCAGTCTCTGCCGCTGCCCTAACAACGGAATCTGCACCTCATCCGTGATCAGCACCCGCGGCCCCGGACTCCCCTCGACGACTTCCCTCTTCGGCGCGTCCCCAATCTTCTCCCACATCAACAGCAACTGCACATGCCCCGGCGTGATCCCCATCTGCTGCGAGCCCCAATGGAACTGCCACAGCGGCAGCTTCTCGTTGCGCGCCGGCACCTTCTTGGCGTCGTAGAAACACGCAATGTCGCCGAAGCAGAGGAAGACGTAGGGGAAGCCGTCCTGCGGGTGTTTAGAAAAGTAGACCCGTGGATGAAGAGGCGGGGACTTACGATTGTGTAGAGTTGGTCGTAGATGCTCGACTCGTTGATGGCGCCGTTGCAGGCCCACGCGAAGTCTCCCGCGCCGTACTTGCTGTCAGTGTTGCGCTCCTGCGACTCGTCGTTGAAGGTGCAGTTCCCCTGCGTCGTCGACAGCGTGTACGGGTACGCGTCCTTTTTCGTAAACACGCCGCAGGCGGCTTTGCTCTTGGCAGGGATGAGCCGGCCATGCGCGTTTAGACAGCCCACTTTGTCCTTTGTGGGCGAGGCGGTGCGCCAGTCGCTGGAGTTGAGGACGTAGATGTTGCCGGAGCCGGTGAAGTCTTTCTGGGTGATGCTGGCGTGGGCACTGAATGCCAGGGCTAGGAAGCTGAGGATGCTGAGGCCGTGCATTGTGGTTGTATTGGAGATGTGGGGTAAGGACAACTGAAGATCTTGGACTAATCGAGGGATGCGTCGACTCTTTATGGTGAGTTTGTAAAGCCGTGTAGGCTTACAGTTGCGCGGGCGTACAAGGGCGGACGCACACAACCGATATCAGGTCTTGTGGCTGGGATCAACCCTCCCGTTGAACCTTGTTTCTACCTCTCCCTGTCTGCAAGTTAGATGGAAACGGGATTTGAGAAGCCTATCGCACGCGTATGTTCCTGCTGGCTTAACACCGATCGCGTGGCTTGAAACATAAACAGAGTGCAGTCAAATCAAGCAGCAGGCCTGACTTTTGCGTCGTTCATCTCTTTAGAAGACGGTCGATGCTGACAGGACGGAATGCTTGCTAAATTCGACGAATCGGCAAATGAATGTAGTACAAATCTGCCGGTTTGGGTGCGCCACGTGCCACAATAATATGGGTCAGCGAACGGGATGCCAAATTGGGGTGCTGTGGATGAATGCTGAGATTGTAGAGGGGAGGCACTGCATTTAATTTGCTTCAGGTAAGTCGACTACAGAAGGCAGCAGTCTATGATCAGAGACCTGTCAGCCGTTGTGGACCCGGAATCGGACTGAGGGGGAGGCAAGTCCTAGCGAGGCTAGTTGCTAGTACTTCGGCTGAACTTGTCACTGCATTTGGTACGACATATACTTAGTTGTGAACTAGTGAATTTACTTCCGTATGGAGTTCCTCATATGATCCTGAACATGGCATGTAAGATGTTTTCTTGATTCAATCTACCTTGAATGTGTGAAGAAGTACTAGAAGAAGTGAGGATGCCAAACAATGATGACCTGGAATTGGCTGTCTGCTGTTGTTTAGTTTAGTCAGTCGGTGACTCTCCAAAGAGAAGCGCGAGCTGCTCGCCTAGTCATGAGAGATGCGACAAGATCGATTGTCGCCCAATGCTTCCCGCTTGATGCAATCGAGACAGAGACCGTTGATGTCGTTGTAACATTCGTGGATGCTGTCTACTAGTAGATCACCGTGCCAATACACCTTGTCGAGCCCTGCGGTGTCAATCTTCCTCTTGAGTTGCAACACTGAAGCAACACCCAGAGGCCATAGACCATCATCCCTGATCTTCTTGACCCTGGTCAATTCTGGCGTTGTATTCTTCCCTCCGAAAAGGGCCTCGTCGGAAGCTACTAAGGCACGCTTCTGGACATTGTGTTGTTCCATCAAGATTTGATCAATGATGCGGATTGGTAGAGTATCGCAATCTCTGAAAATTGCGGCAACACTGAGCGGCTCAGAAAAGTCTCGGATCATGCTCTGAGTAATTTTGGAGAATTCTTCAGGCAGATCGAGCCCGTAGGCAGCAACCAGAAGCGTTTCAAGACCACGGAAAACGTCATCTGGCATGAGAGCTGAAATCCACATTTTGCCCCAGGGCCGCAAGACATGGATGCAGTCGTATTTGTCGGCGAGGACGGCTAGCTTGACCAAATCGGCGGAGCTGGCCATGCTGAGATCTGCTGTCTTCATATGCGTGATCTTGCAGAATATCGCCATCGAGTTTGCGTCATCGTCTGGGAGCGGAATCACTCGTGGTGAGGCTGCGGACAAAGACTGGCCTTCAGCGAAGCGGCCGTCGAACATAGCTGCGAAGACCGGAGACGCAAGCCTCAGCGCCCCAGACCAGACAAGGAGTTGGCGATCACTGAGCTGCAAGACGACGTCGCCTTGTTCTGCGTACTCTTCCATGGCTCCAGATGCAACGGGAATGCCTGTGTCTGTAAGAACTTGTTAGTTGATAGTTCCACTGCCGTCGCGTGCGCGCTTTATACTTGCGTGATGTCACGATTTGACAACAAAGCAACGAGCGCTGTCAGAGTGGCAGGTGTAAGTCGAAGGTAGGCGGGGTTTTGGGAGTTGTTGTGCTACAAGTGCCAAGAGAGAGCAGGCAGAAGTTGTTCGTTTGCTTCCGCCTTCACCTTCACTTCACCGCCGCTCATGCCGGTTGATCTGGCCACCTCCCCAAAATGCGTGCAGCAGCAGTGAAAGCTGCTCGCAATGCGGAACTTCTGTTGGCCTCCCATGTTTGTGTATTCGTTCGTTTCACTACATCGTAATGATGCGCTCGTCTTCAATTAAGAACTAGACGTCTTATCTTGGGTCCGATCAGTCGATCGAAGGAGCACAGTTGGGCGGAGAAAGGTTCGTCATCGTAATCAACAGGTACTTGTAACGTCTAAAAACAATCATTGCTTGCGGCCTCTCAAGCGCATGTTGCCTAAGCATGCGAAATCAAGAGCCAGTATAGCAGCATTTCGTTGCAAGCTTATCGAAAACGGTAGCACCGGCGAACTGTTTGTACTTGTGGCATCGTCGGCTTCTGCGGCGATATCGCTCTCGTACTTGTCGCGTTTTCTGATGTGCTAAATATCGAAGACATCGTCTGGCAGCTCGCGAAATCCGTCGGGTTGCAGTCTGTCACGTTAGCATGGTCTGGCAACCAGACTGGCAGCTCCTGCGCGGTTTACCAGACTTCAGATGCAGCCACGCCTGATCGTTGAGCTCACGCAGTTGCGAAAAGGCTCTACTGTACCTGCAACTGCATGTTTTGCCAGAGAGTATACTTGAGGTAAACTCACGATTTGGTGGTCTCTTTTTTAACAAGTGCGCGGCTTTTGAGCTGGGGAAGCTTCTGAGGGAGCGACGAGCGACGCTCTTCCTACGGTGTCAGAATCCACGCGCGCACTTTGCGCCAACCCACGAACTGCGCAATCACATCGTGGCTTTGACATAATCTTCAGACCCTGGCCGGGCGGTCGCCTGCTCAACCCAAGGCAGGCGCGTTGTTTCATTGCCTCACGCTAATCGTCATTTGCGCTGGCTCGCCACTCGCCGCTGGCTCGATCCTAGGGCGACTGCAGCACTGGAGCAGTGCGGGGACTCGATCTCTCGATTCGCTCGCACGATCCCGGCCAGCAAGGCCTTGCCGTCTCGTTGCGCAATACAACGTCAGAGAGGGCGGGAGCGCAATCTCGTTGCAAGCGACATGGCTACGCAATAGTGAGGTGGACGGGAGTCGCCGTTGAGGAAAGAAGCTGAACGGTGTTGGCGCTGAGGGCGGCTGCAGCTTCAACCGGAGCTTCGAGCTCAGGCGCTGACTGCTACCTTGAGGACATGGACGGGATCCGATGCGACCTTGAATGATTCCTCGGGCTGAAGGACCACGGCATCAATTGTCTCAATTGGAACACAACTGCCGCTGCCGGAATGCTCGTCCATATGGAGCGAATCGACGCGACCACCATCGCCAGCCGATAGCGCAGTGATCTGGAACGCGACGCGCTGCGCTCGCTCGCACTCGGCTCGGGCCCTTCGGTCGCGTTCGGCCGGCCTTGCAGCGAGCTTCTCCACGCCATCTCCTATCTTATCAGCCCATCACCGAGCGAGCCCCCTTACGATCTGCGATCTTTGTGCGAACTTCGCGGCGACAACTCGCGTCCGCAGCACCTCCGTTTGCGCACCCCGCCGCAGACGCCCCTCCAACGCGCTGAAGTGTCTAGAATGCTCGGCCACCACCCCACCTTCCCTCTGCAGCCGCAATCGAGCTGCTGAGCACCCTGGTGACGATGTTGTGGCTGCTGCATCGTGTCAGCATGAATTCCCCATATTGATGCGCTATTCGGCAGCAGCGGAAGCATCATAGCAAGCAGTCGGAGGGCTGTCAAACAGCCAAAGCAGCACAATGGGGGTCCAGTCCATCCTGCAGGCACTCTGAGCCTCATCTCGAGACTCGCGCCCGTTGCCCTGCAGCCATCGTACGCATTCAGAACGGGAGCTCTGCCGATAGCTTAGTGTAGCTCTACCATCGATTTACGTACCGTGCCATGGCAACATGCACTGCAATTGGCCTCGTGCCGTTTAGCCTTCGTGTACGCAAGCTAAGAGCTAGCGTTATTGAGTATCAGCGGAGCATTTGTATGGATCAAACAGGTTAGGGTGCAAGAGAGCTCCCCTGGCGCGTACTCGGACGCGTTGGCGCCATTCGTTGTGACCCCGCACCGACTGCCGTGCGAAGCAATTCCAAAGATGACAATCATGCCCGCGCAGGCAGGGACCACCTGCTGCAAAGCATGTCTGCTTCACGAAGTGGGGAGGGTGGCCGTGGTTGAGCAGCGAATGACCCAAGGCTTCCAGACTTGTGTGCTGCAACCAGCACGCGCGGTGGGTACCCTCAGGTATATATAAACCCCTCACAACCCCTCAATTGCGTCCAGCATCAAACAATTCCAAAAACACGTTAACAGAGTTCGACGTCACTTCGAACCACTTTCGGTATTGAATCCCTGAACCCCTCTTTTCGGGTCCAGGAACACAGGCTGACAGATCTTGCGTCAGATACACGTACCGAAGTACCTTTCTTCCGGTCGTGCCTATATATCCCTCTACGGAGCCTCAACTCCTCAAACATCAACTCATTCACAATGGTATTTCTCCGCTCTGCCTCTCGTCTTGCACGCCCCGCGTCCTCCCTCTTCACAGCTCGTGCTGGTCCACGGTTGACTTCGGGCGCCGCCTCCTTTCGACAGCCGAATCAGTTCAGAACGCTGACCGCGACCGCTTCACAACAGGGCAAGGTTCTTCTCGTTCTCTATGATGTAAGTTGTGCTGCCGCCAGTGGATCGGGAATGACGGCTAACAAACGTCACAGGGCGGTGTCCACGCTGAGCAGGAGCCCCGTCTTCTCGGTACCACCGAGAACGAGCTTGGTCTGAGGAAGTGGATCGAGGAGCAGGGCCACGAGCTCATCACCACCTCCAACAAGGAGGGTGAGGACTCCGAGTTCGACAAGCACCTCGTCGATGCTGAAGTTATCATCACCACACCGTACGTCCGAGCCCGCTCCCCCGCATTTGCCGCTAGGCCGCCCCGCTTCCATGCGTGAGCTTGTTATTTTAGCGCGCAACATCATGGCATTGAGCAACAGGGCTGACAAGGCATGCAGTTTCCACCCCGGATACCTCACAGCAGAGCGCCTTGCTAAGGCTAAGAACCTGAAGCTCGCCGTCACTGCTGGTATTGGGTCTGACCACGTCGACCTCGATGCTGCTAACAAGACCAACGGCGGTATCACCGTCGCTGAGGTCACTGGCTCCAACGTCGTCTCGGTCGCTGAGCACGTCGTCATGACCATTCTCACTCTCGTCCGCAACTTCGTCCCCGCCCACGAGCAGATTGCCAAGGGTGAGTGGAACGTTGCTGAGGTGGCCAAGAACGAGTACGACCTCGAGAACAAGGTCGTCGGTACCGTCGCTGTCGGCCGTATCGGTGAGCGTGTGCTCCGCCGTCTGAAGCCCTTTGACTGCAAGGAGCTCCTCTACTTCGACTACCAGCCGCTGCGCCCTGAGGTTGAGAAGGAGATTGGCTGCCGTCGCGTCGATAGCCTCGAGGAGATGCTTGCACAGTGCGACGTTGTCACCATCAACTGCCCGCTGCACGAGAAGACACGCGGTCTGTTCAACAAGGAGCTCATCTCCAAGATGAAGAAGGGCTCATGGCTGGTCAACACGGCTCGTGGCGCCATTGTCGTCAAGGAGGACGTTGCCGATGCGCTCAAGAGCGGCCACCTCCGCGGATACGGCGGTGACGTGTGGTTCCCTCAGCCGGCGCCCAAGGACCACCCTCTGCGCTACGCCACCAACCCCTGGGGCGGAGGCAATGCCATGGTCCCCCACATGTCCGGTACCTCGATCGACGCACAGGAGCGCTACGCGGCGGGCACAAAGGCCATTCTCGACTCGTACTGGTCTGGTCGCCACGATTACCGCCCGGAGGATCTCATAGTAATAAACGGCGAGTACGCGACCAAGGCGTATGGTCAGCGCAGCAACGCCGAGCGCACGACTGCACCCAAATAAGCGATTGATGTTAGCATGTTAGCACGAATTTCCTTGTCTTAGCGGAGCGAGGGGGTGATGGATACTCTGAGCTCTGTAAATTCAATACATCCATTAACTTTTATACTGTGTACTTTTGGATGTGATGTGCTGGTTTGTTGTGACTGTGTGTGGTTGTCGGTGCTGGGAGGCTCCTGGGTTGTGCCGGGGATTGTGGAAACGCACTGACTGGAAGTATGTATACATAAGACATCTACACAAAAACACGCCCAAAGCGCGAGTGATTGATAATAAAAGTACAAAGCATACAACGATAAAAGTGCAAAAGTATGTAGATTCCAATGCATGCACAATCTAATCATGGGTATCCAGACAAAACTCCTTCTCGCACGCGCACACCCCACCAACCCCCTAACCCCCTACCCCCTCCCCCTCCCGCGCTCCAAACTCCTCCGCGCCTCATCCCCCTCCTCACTACTATCATCCCGAAACCCCTGCTCCAACTCCCTCGCCAGCCTCCCGCCCTGGACCTCCCCTCCCCCACCCCTCCTGGCATCCAGCGCCTCCCTCCTCCTCGCATCCACCGGCTCGAACCCGACCATACCCTCGCCCTCCTCGTCGTCAAACGCGTCCGAGTCCGAGTCCGACATGGAGTCCGAGGCGGAGTGCGCGCGCACGGCTGGGCGCCGCGTCCACGTTGACGGCTGGAAGAGCGTGTACAGCGCGTCGGAGAGGGTGGTGCGCCAGGTGGAGACGCGGGCGCTGGCGCTGGAGGGGAGGGTGAGGGCGAGCGGCAGGGGCAGGTAGGAGGGCGGGCGGGTGCGGTGGCGCCGGATGAAGGGGAGGAGGAGGTGTGTTGTCAGGAGGTAGAGGAGCGTGGCTATTAGGAGGGGGAGGAGGAGGGACTAGAGGGTGGGGGTGGTTAGTAAGAGAGGGAGGGAGGGGAGGGGAGGGACAGGGCGTACGCGGATGATGTGGGCGAGGGGCGCCATGGTGTGGTGGTGGTGGTGGTTTTGGCGGAGTGGAAGGGCGTGGTTGATGAGGCGCTGGGTGTATGCAGCCGGGGGTTGTAGGGGATGGGTCCAGGAGGTGACTGCGGTGGATGTGGTGTGTGGTGTGGTGTGGTGTGGTGTGGTGTGGTGTGGGTGTTGCATGTAGTTACTGTGTACGGTGCTACGCTCCTCGTCGACAAGGTGCGGCAGACTCAGCCACCGGCACAGGACGCATCAGCAGCAGCGCGTCGGTCGGGGTCGTGGGAGCGACATGGGCAGGCGGCGGCGTGGCGTCGTCGGCGGCGCTGCCAATCGGACAGGCGCGTGCCCCGTGCAAGCCACAGGCGAGCCACAGACAAGCCACAGGCAAGCCACAGGCAAGCCACAGGCACGCGCCGGCGGCAGAGCGAGCGCAGCCAGGGGCTGTCTCAGGAGAAGACGGGCACAGCACTCCCGTGCCTCGCACCCCACGCCTCGAGACACGGTGCAGCAGACGCCTGCACGCCGCACGCCGCACGCCGCCCGCCGCCCACAGCACGCAGCACGCCGCACGCCGCACGCAGCACGCTCCGTGTGTTCACGACTCGGCCGCCGCGACGCGCTCGCTATGCAGAGGCAGAGCCGCTAGCACTCGGCCCCTTCCCGCTGGACCCCAACCGCACCCCGTCCGTCCTCCTCTGCACCTCCGCCTGAGCGAGCCAGCAGAGCGCCGCGCCCGCCCCCGTCTCCCCCTCCGCCCGGGCATGCCATGGACAGCAAAGGCCGGCAGTCGTCCACGGCCAAGTTCTTCGGGCGCCGGCACAAGGACAAGCCCAGCGCCAGCGGCAGCGACGCGCGCCCGCCCGCAGAGTCGCCGCCGGGCAGCGCCCACGGCTCGCAGTCGTCGCGCCACTCGCACCAGCACTCGAGCAGCGTCGCCTCGGTCGACCGCCCCGTGTCGCTGAGCGCAGAGGGCATCTTCGCCAAGGCCGGCCCCATCAGCCTCTTCGACCCGACGCAGCACGTCGAGCCGCACCACCTCAACAAGGGCGGCGGCGACTTCCACCAGTACCCCGTCTTCGACCCGTCCGCCATGCCCGCCCCCGACCGCGCCGCCGCCCGCAGCAGAGACGGCCCGTCGCGCCCGTCGCCGCACCACTCGGCCTCGACCGCCACCATGACCTCGCAGGCCGACAGCGACCGCGGCGTGAGCATCCAGCAGTGGGGCGCCCCCGCCAGCAGCCGCACCACCCCCGCCAGCAGCGCCTACTACGACGCCCCCGCCGCCCCGCGCGCCTCGTCCGACCAGGCCTCGCTGCACTCCAACGACTCGCGCTCCCGCGGCAACAGCATCTACTACCCCAAGGCCAACACCCACGCCGGGACCACCTTCTCCGCCCTCGGCATCGACGCCGGCAGCCTGCTGCCCATGGCCACCTCGACCCCGCGCGACTCGCACCGCCACAACCTGCTGCACCCCGCCCACGCCTCGCCCTTTGGCTCCAGCGCGAGCCTCGGCCAGAAGGGCTTCGACATCGAGCGCCCGCCCGACCATGTCATCGAGAAGGAGTTTATGAACCTGATGGTCAAGCGCGGCTGGAAGAGCCTGCCCGAGCAGGCCCGCCGCCAGATGGAGGCCTACAAAATCGACAAAAAGTGGACCCTCGTCTACCAGGACAAGCTGGCCGAGTACAAGCACGAGGAGAAGAAGCGCCAGACCCAGCGCATCACCGGCGTCTACGGCGGCGGCGCCAACCCAGACATCCTGATCCGCGCCGAGGAGGAGGGCTCGCCCGAGTGGTATGTCAAGAAGGTCATGGACAACTCCATCACCAACAAGCAGATGTCGAGTCTGGAAATCAGCCTGCGCACCCAGCCCATTGCCTGGGTCAGGGGCTTCATCGAAGCACAGGGCCAGATTGCCCTCACCAACGTCCTGACCAAGATCAACCGCAGAAAGGGGACCGGGCCCGCGCCTCCGCCGAGCACGTTCAACCAAAAGACCGAAAACGACGTCGAGCGCGAGTATGAGATTGTCAAGTGTCTAAAAGCCCTGATGAACAACAAGTATGGCGCAGATAACGCTCTGGCCCACCCTTCCATCATCCAGGCCCTGGCAGGATCCCTGATCTCCTCCCGCCTGAACACGCGGAAACTCGTCTCGGATGTCTTGACGTTTCTCTGCCATTGGGGCGAAGGAGGCGGCCACGAAAAAGTCCTCAATGCCCTCGATAACCTCAAGGCGCAGTATGGCGAAAATGGGCGCTTCGATGCATGGATGCGCGTCGTCGAAGTCACAGTCGATGGACGCGGCAAGATGGGATCCATGGTCGGCGCCTCCGACGAAGTCCGCAGCGGCGGCATTGGTGTTGAGAACCTTTTGATGGAATATGCAATCGCCACGCTGTTCTTCATCAACATGATTGTCGACGCACCAAAACGCGACCTGCAGCTCAGGATGCACATCCGCGCGCAGTTCACCGGCTGCGGCATCAAGCGCATCTTCAAGAAGATGGAGGGCTTCCAGTACGATGTCATCGACAAGCAGATTGAGCAGTACATGGCCAACGAAGCCGTCGACTACGAGGACTTCCTCGAGCGCGAGAACAGCTCCATGGTGGATAGTGTTGACGGAGGCGAGACCAAGGATCTCAACGACCCCTCGCAGATCGCAGACGCCATTATGACCAAGGTCGGCGGCACTCGCGCGCAGGACTACTTCCTCTCCGCCATGCAGCATCTGCTGCTCATCCGGGACACGGAGAGGGAGGACCGCAACAGGATGTTCCAGCTTGTTGATTCCATGCTGAGCTACGTGGCTATGGACCGCCGACTGCCGGATATGGATCTGAAGCAGAGCCTGAATTTCACCGTCCAGTCGCTGCTCGACAAGCTGTACACCGATGGAGAGGCCCGCCAGATCCGAGACGAAGCCAATGCCGCCCGTCAAATCGCCGACTCGGCCATCGCCGAGCGTGACGAGGTCAGAGCAGAGCTCGAGCTGGGTGCAGACGGCCTGGTGCAGAAGCTCCAGAAGCAGGTCGCCGAGCAGCAGCGCATCATCGATCTGCGCGGCAGACAGGTCGAGCAGATGAAGGCTGAGCTGGCTGAGATGCAGAGAATACGCGCTCAGGAGCTGCAGCGCAACGAGCTGGAGACGCGGGAGCTGTACCTCATGCTTAGGGATGCTCAGGATGTGGCAGCTGCGGCTTCCAAGAAGACCGGCAAGGATGCTCTGGGTGAGTCGGATCCGGCGCAGATGCAGGGCATCATGGACCGCGAGCGTCTCATGAACAGGCTCGAGATCCAGCTCCAGCGTGCCAAGACTCAGGCGACTCTGGAAGGCAAGGTCCTGCAGATGGTGCAGCCGAGCGAGAAGCTGCGCGAGCTTAGAGAGAAGATGGAGGGCGGCGTGGGCGAGATGCCGGAGGACTACGGTGAAGGCTTGCAACCCAACGCCTTTGGCTCAGTGCGAGCGAAGAGCGGCGTGCCGCGTAGGAAGCCTGTTCCTGGTTCTGCTGGCGGCGATGACGAGATCATGTACGAAGACAACGACGACGACGACGACGACGACGACGTGATCATCGAGAAGCCCCGTCTTGTCCAGATGCACAAGCCCAAGCTCAGCGCCTCGACGGCCAACGCCCTCCTGGGCGAGCTCGCGTCTACGGTGCCCAAGTACGAGGGCGACGAAGCACAGACAAACGGTGCGCCTGCTGGAGCGATACCGCCCCCTCCGCCGCCGCCCCCTGGTGCTCCCGGTTTCCCCGCTGGTCCTGCTGGGATACCTCCTCCCCCACCGCCACCTCCGGGTGCTCTTGGCTTCCCTGCCAACATCCCTCCCCCGCCGCCTATGCCCGGCACTAATGCTAATATCCCTCCCCCACCTCCTCCACCGCCTCCAGGCAAGCTCGGTTTCGGCGCGCCTGGAATACCGCCTCCTCCGCCGATGCCTGGTATGCCAGGCGACGGCAGCATGCCGCCTCCTCCTCCTCCCCCGCCTATGCCCGGCATGAAGCGTCCTGGTTTCCTCCCCAAGGGCTCCTTCAACGCGCCCGGATCTACGGCCTTGTCAGGCCCCCGACCGAAGAAGAAGATGAAGGCGCTCCATTGGGACAAGGTCGACTCGCCGAACTCGACCGTGTGGGCTGCTCACGGTCTGACTGCAGAAGAGAAGGAAGAGAAGTACCAAGAGCTGTCGAAGAAGGGTGTGCTTGATGAAGTCGAGAAGCTCTTCTTGGCCAAGGAGATCAAGCAGCTCGGCAAGAAGGGCTCGAAGAAGGAAGAGAAGAAGCAGGTCATCTCCCGCGACCTGATGCACAACTTCCAGATCAGCATGGCCAAGTTCTCGTCGTACTCGGTTGAGGACATTGTCCAGATGATCATCCACTGTGACAAGAAGATTCTGGACGATCTGGTCGTCATGGAGTTCCTGCAGAAGAACGACTTTTGCGATGTTCCAGACAACACGGCAAAGCTCATGGCGCCGTACTCCAAGGACTGGACGGTGCCGAATCCTGCGGAGACCAAGCGCGAGCAGGATCCCAACGAACTCACGCGAGAGGATCAGATATACCTGTACACTGCGTTTGAGCTTCATTACTACTGGAAGAGCAGGATGAGGGCGCTGGCGTTGACGCGCACGTTTGAAGTCGAGTATGACGAGATCTCGAACAAGCTGCTTGAGATTTCGCGTGTCTCGGACAGTCTGAGGAGCTCGTCGAGCCTGATCAGTGTCCTGGGTCTGATTCTGGATATTGGCAACTTCATGAACGACGCCAACAAGCAGGCCAACGGTTTCAAGCTGTCCACGCTGTCGCGGCTGGGTATGCTCAAGGACGACAAGAACGAGTCCACCTTCGCTGATGTGGTTGAGCGTATTGTGCGCAACCAGTACCCCGGCTGGGAAGGCTTCACCGATGAAATCAGCGGCGTTGTCGCAGCGCAGAAGATCAACGTCGAGCAGCTGCAGACGGATGCGAAGAAGTATATCGACAACATCAAAAACGTCCAGATGTCGCTTGACGCAGGCAACCTATCTGATCCAAGCAAGTTCCATCCCGAGGACAAGGTCTCTATCATTGTGCAGCGAAGCATGAAGGAGGCCAGGAGAAAGGCCGAGCAGCTGCAAGTCTTCCTCGAGGACATGCAGAAGAGCTATGACGACATCATGGCTTTCTACGGTGAAGACCCTACCGACGATTCTTCGCGCCGCGACTTCTTCGCCAAGCTGGCCAACTTCGTCCAGGAGTGGAAGGTATGTTTTCTCTCGCCTTACCGCCACGCTTGCTAACCATGCCGCAGAAATCCAAGGAGAAGAACACAGCCATCGAAGAGCAGCACCGCCGCAACGAAATCTCCATGCGCCGCAAGCAACAACAACAGCAGATCGCTTCGCCCACCGCGACCTCCGACGACGGCGCCCCCAAGTCCCCCGCCAGCACCGGCGCCATGGACGACCTCCTCCAGAAACTGCGCGCCGCAAAGCCCGAAGCGCGAGACCAGCGCGACCGCCGTCGCCGCGCGCGCCTTAAGGACCGCCACCAAGTGCGCGTTGCCTCCGGGCAGCAGCTCCCTGAAATCGGCGTCAACGACGACGACGACGCCGCCGACACCAAGAGCACCCCTGGCGAAGCCGGCACCGACAAAACCAGTCTCCTTAGCCCCACGTCCGAGACCAACGAGTCCGAGACCAGCATCACCACGTCTCTCGTCTCGCCCACCACCCCCAGCGCCGACGTCGCGGACCGCGCCGCCGCTATGCTAGAGGGTCTGCAGCGGCCCGACAGCCTCAACAAAGACGGCTCCCTCAGCGTGCGCCGCCGCCGCGAGAGCGCGGATACAGAGCGCGAGCGCCGCCGGCGCCGCAGACAGCAGGCCTCGTCCAAAGCGAGCGATGACGGGGGCCTGATGAGTCCCAGTATCCCCGAGGAGAGGGAGGGCGCTGAGGGCAGCGAGGCGGGGAGCGTAGCCGGTGGTAGTGTTGCCGGCGATCGGCCGGGGACGCGGGGCGACGACGGGGTCGGCGAAGATGCAGCCAGCGACGATAGACCTCGCACCAGAGGCAGCGATGGCCTCCCCCCTACACCCACCACTGTTGTTGTGCCGCCGAGCCCGGAGCAGAAGGGCAGGGAGCTGCTCACGCCGCCGCCGGATGAGTGAGTGAGAGAGTGAGTGAGTGAGCGAGCACGAGTGCGGTGAGAGATGTCAGCGCCCAAGGGAAAAGAAAGAGTCTGGATTCGCAAATACCCCGTCCCGTTCTGTTGTGTTGTGGGACATTCTTGTTTCTTCTTCTTCTTTTTCTTCCCTCTTTCCTGATTTGTAGTTACGCTCATCGCTATTCCTGTAACAAACAGCAAGCAAGCAAGTGTTGGGTTGCGTTAATGCATGGCGGGGGTGTGCGGGATGTTGTTGGATTAGTGATTTGGCATGGCGCTGCATTGCGCGGTGTTGTAGATCGAACATGGCATTACGTTGCGTTTGCGTTTGCGTTGTGTTGTGTTGCGTTGCGCGCGCTGTAGAATACAAGAACAGAGTACGGTACGGTACAGTACAGGACAGGACAGGTCACGCAAAGCAAGAAGGCGAAGTATATATATATGGCATTTGCATACGATGTTATTTAATGTCTTTTGTGCTGTTTGTAGTTTTGTTGAATTAGAGCTCTGTACTGAAGGAGGGTCTAGCAAGACGAGGTAGTGTTCTAAGTTTGATTGGTCACCACAGTTGCCGTTTTGGGCACGGTGAGAGATCAACTGCCCAATTAGGTTAACAGTGCTGACTACACCCTCAACGTCTCCTACTTCAACTCACCGACCTGTCGTCCTAGGATTCAGGTTCTTTTCATTCTCTGGTTTCTTGAAGAAAAACGATGCAGGCATACCGCCCCCGCCCTGGAGCTCCCCACCGGTCGATCACTTTCGCCCACCCTGCACTCGGCAATATTGAAGGTATCGTCCTTTCTGGCGATGAGGTTGTTCAGTTCCATGCCATTCCCTACGCTACCGTTTCCCGGCGCTTCGAGCACAGCAAGCTCCTGACTAGTCTCGACGACGCAGCGAGAGACTTCCGATATCCCGGTTGCGCTTGCCCGCACACGTTCACCATGGAAGACGTGTACAGCGGGGGCCTGTACCCGTCAGAAGCCCCGATCTCGAGCGATGAATTCATGTGTCTGACCGTGACGCTGAGCGTGCCGCTCTCGCTGCTCCTCTCGCAAACGCACCAGCAGGCAGAGAAGAGGGAACCGGCACACAACGTCCCCGTCATGACATACATCCATGGCGGCGCGTTCCACGTCGGCAAGACAGACGCCGTGCACGACACCGCGCCCCTCGTCGCGCAGTCCATCGCCGACGCCCAGCCCGTCGTAGCCGCGAGTCTTCAGTACCGCCTCGCCGCCCTGGGATTCCTTGCTACCCCGTCCGGGGCGCTGAATCTCGGGCTGCACGACCAGAGAACGGGATTGCAGTGGCTTCAGCGCTTCATCGGCGGGTTCGGCGGGGACGCAAGCCGAGTCACGGTTTTCGGCGAGAGCGCGGGCGGGTACTCCATCTGCTACCATATGCTGGGCCGCGAACTATTGTTTCACCGCGCGGTCGTCATGAGTGGCGTTCCGGGACCGCTGATGGTGCCCATCTCGGTTGCATCGGCGGAGGAGGAGTTCAGCCAGATTTGCGATGTTCTCGGGATTGAAGAACGTGGGTCTGCGGGTTTGGATATCCTCTCTTCCCTTCCTGTGCAGAAGCTGATCGAAGCGGGGGATGCGTGGGTCGCAAAGGGCAATTTCTGGCGCCCAGTCCTCGACTCTTCTTTTTTCGCCCACGATATCATCACGTGGGATACCGTCCCGTCTCTCCTGGCGGCGTGTCCCTGGGTCGAAGCGTTGATCGTGGGCAACACATCGTTTGAAGGGACTCCCTACCTCTCCGTCGCCGCAGCCCTCACCCCATCCACCCTCCGCTCACACATCCGCCACGGCCTCAGTGAAGAAGCAACAACCCAACTCCTAGCCGCCTACAATATCACCCCACACATGGACCAATCCCTCTTCACCCACGCCACAACCCGCTGGCTCGGCGACCTCATCTTCGACGCCCCCGTCCACGCGCTGTGCCGCGCGCTCACACACCCAGACGCCGCAAGACAGAAACGCCTCTACAGATATCTCTACGACACTGGTAACCCATTCGTCACTTCCCCGCTCCACCGCGTCCCCCACCACTGGGTGGACGTGTATTTCCTCTTCGGCACGCTGGGGTTCCGCTTCCCGACGCGGAAGTTACGGCAAATGAGTAAACAGCATGGGAGGATGTGGGTGCGGTTTGCGAATGGGGGCGCGCCGTGGGCGGAGCATACGCGGGGGAGAGGTGGGGACGGGGGAGGGTGTGAAGAAATGGGAGCGGGTGAGAAAAGCAATAGCAGGAGGGAGATGGAGGGCGGGGAGATGGTGCTGATGATTGCAGACGAGGCAGAGGGGTGGGTCCAGCGGTCTCTTTGCGATGACGAAGCCGCGCGCGAGAGGAACTGGGAGAGGTTGGGAAGGCTGTGGGATGCGTGGGCTGAGAAGAGGGGAGAAGCGGGTTGGTTGCCGTTGCGGTTGGCGGATATTACGGACAGAAAAGAGAGGTAAGGGGCGTGTCTGATGGAGACTGTCGTTCCTGTTTCTCAACGCGGCTTTTCGTCGGTAGGGGTTTAATGAACACCTACACGTCTCTTGCTAGCCGACCTCTTCTCATGTGAATGCGTTGACTGTCTGCTACTCCCAGCACGCTCGCCTGGCTCCCGCTAGATCAGTACAGTCCCGGAGACCACCTTTGCGTACTCGTCAACACACCTCCTCCTCCTCCTCCTCCTCCTCCTCCTCCTCCTCCTAGATCCAAACATCCCAACCCTCCATTTCCTATCCACCATCCAGCACCCCACTCCCATCCCCATCTCTATCCGCACCACATCGTTCCGCAGCTCATCTCAATTCAACTCAACGCCCTCCCCATCCCCATCCCCTAGCCCAAGCCCAAGCACGAGCACGAGCACAAGCACGAGCACAAGCACGAGCACAAGCACGAGCACAAGCACGAGCACATCATCCGCATCGCAACTCCTCCGCAACTCCTCCGCAACTCCTTCACACAGCAACGTCTTTCCCGCGCTCGCCTCGCCTTGCCGTCCGGGGTTCTGACACACGCACGTACACACGTACGTATGTGAGCGAGATGGGCGCGGGAGCGAGGGTAGAGGTTTAGCGACGCGTTGGCGCCGCGTTGGGGATACCTTCACAAGAGGGGGGATGATGTGGCGAGGACGTTAGAGAGAGACAGAGCAAGGTAGGTAGGTAGGTATGAAAAGTGTTGTGTAGATTCGTCCTCATCTCACGGCGGCCCCAACATTACTAATACTAGAAGAGAGAGAAAAGAAAAAAGCGCTATCGTCGTGTGCGGCAACTCGTAGTTCGAGTGTGAGAATGGTGGAATGCGTTTAGTGACGCCCTGAAATGCAAAAAAAAAAAAAAAAAAACAGCCCAAAGTCTAGATCCTAAACCGGTCAAACACATTGCTGCTCCTGATATCCCGCTTCCTGCTGCCCCCAGGCAGCGCAGACGTGCAGTCAACGAAACCCTTCTGGTCGCCGACGCCCAGCATGCTCATCCTCGCCATGGCGCTGACAAACGCGGCATCCCACGCGCCCTTGCTCAGCGCAAACGCCGTGAATGGCACAGTGGTGAGCGGGTGCTGCGCGATGCTCTTGTCCGAGGGCAGCGTGAAGGGCGCCTTGCCGCTCTTGGTCTCGGAGAAGTACTTGTTGTCCCAGGTGCCGACGGTGGAGTCGAGGTCCTGCGGGGAACTGGGGGACGAGACGCGCTGCTTGGCGGCTGTGTGGGCGCCGATCAGGGCCGCGAGGTCGACGGGCGAGAAGCCTTTGGATGCTGGGTTGGGGCGTTAGAGAGGGGTTGGTGGTGAAGGGGGGGGGGGGGGGGGCTTACCGAAGAGTTTGATCAGGTCGTCGCCTTTGACTTGCCCCGAGGGGAGGACGCCGCGGGCGTTTGCGACGCTGGAATCTTTGCGGCCGACTTTGACGGGGACTGTTGGCCCACCAGGGCAGGTTTTGACGCCGTGCGCGGCGGCGAACTGGATCAGGTCGGCCATGCCGACGCCAGTGTTGGCCTGGACGGTCTTGAGGTTTCCGCAGAGACGCTCAAGGCCTCTGTTCTCGATGTTGGAGCACTCGTCGGCGAGGATGAGGGATCCGTCGCAGGCTCCGTTGAAGCAGTCGTGGAACGACGAACGAATGGCAGCGCGAGCAGCATCTGTGCATTGGCCATCTGCCAGGAACTGTTCGGTGAGTTGGGCGGAAATTTGTGTCCACACAGCAGGGCATTGTTCCGATGCCTTGTTGATTCCAAGGATGTTGTTGAGAGCGCCAAAGATATTCCCGAGTGTGCGCTTGGAGACCTCGCCGATGTTCTGGGCCTCTTCCTTGATGCTGAAGGCTTGCGTGGTGCTGGTGGCCGCCAGGGCGGTGATAAAAACGTGTGAGATATACATTATGTAAGGTAGATGATGACCAGATCTTCTGAAATGAAAGTGTCGGGATCGAGCGAGTACCAGAGAAGTGAACGAATGCGGACTGATGAATTGCTTCGAGGGCAACAGAGGCAGGGCTTTATATCTCAGGCACCTCAACGACTGTTCAGGCAAAGTAGCCAAATTTGGAACTGTTTGGTGGAGTCATGGTCCCTGCGTGGACTCGCAAGGCGGACGCCATGCCAAAGAGTTGCTGAAATAGATCTGCCAGCCGCTAGTCTGGTGTAGCAGATGGTGAGGGTACTGGCTCGAGCTCTTCACACTGTGGAGCACGGAGCAGCGTTAAGCGTGATTGAGAACCATTCGCAATCGAGCACGCAGTCAGTCAGTCGCGTCGGTAATGCCTTGACTCGGCAATAAGAGCATGGCTGTTCAATTGCACCTGAAATGCTTGGTTTTCAGAATAGATCGAAGCCAGGACCCCCACGACGTTGGACAGAGTGATCCCCACGCCCAGTCAATCTCAGCCTGACGGCATAACGGAAAAGTTTGTTGTGGTTTCCAATAGATCACGCTAGCTCCTGAAGCGGCTGGCTGGTACCTGAGCGCTGTGGGGTCGAAACAAACTGCTTCTAAAGAAAGCGTTGAAGATCTTGTTTCGAGAGTCGTTAAAGTTGGGGGAGCAGGAGGCTGAGAAACAACGATGGTTACGACCCCGCGCATGCTATCCCCTGCACCAGCCCTTACGCGAAGACGAAGCTTTTGCTAGCGCCCGGACTAGGCAACGTGGAGCTTAGCGCTTCCGGGCAACCTGCATGAAACGCGATGGGTCCAGCAGATCTTTTAAAGCCTTTCGGGCGATCAATAGACCTGCGTATGCCACGACTTACCAAAGACGCCAGGCACACTCATGTAAAGGCCGCCATGTTCTTTATAATACCAACCCTACTGAGCATATTTCGCTGCGTGACAGCCTCCGCGCCACCTAGGTTCGACAAATATTCTGCGCTAGATGGTGACGGCTCAGGGGCTTACAGCCGCTAAAGACTGACAGATCTTACAAGACCGCACAGGGCCTCCTTTCAAAAATCTGGTGGGTACTTGATCGCGTTTGTCGCTAGATGAAGCAATAGTCTTGGTGGTTTTACGGAGGCTGGAGGGGATCCGAAGCGCGGGAGAAAAAGGCGCGAGCGGCCGCCGATTGCCGAGTGAAACACCCATCGCATTTGCCTTCGCGTCTCCCGAGCTCTAGGAACGTGTTGCGATAACTGCAGTGGAAGAAACAGACACACACCACCATCTATTGACGCAATTGAACAGACAACAATGCAGCGGTAACCTGGACGCAGCGCGACGCTTCTTGACCATGAGGCGTAACTCCGAGATCCGCAAACTGCGATCGTTATGACAGCGATAATGGCAGATGGCGTTGCCGATACGACACAGTTCAATACGCCATGGCACAGGTGGTTATTTTACAAACGCGTTGCACTCACCCGTTGCCAGCCTTACTGTAGTGCATGCGAGCACCAGCAATATGATGAAAACAACCGGAGCAATACCACACGCCTTTGGTTGTATACTCGAAACTTGACCGGAGACGACAGTTCAAGGAACACAATACGCACAACATCAATTCTATTCAGAGTTGAACTTGTAAAGATGTTGTGGTTGAAGGCTTGGGTTACATGACTGATCTCCTCAAATTCCCGGTTTCCAGTTGTTGTTGTTCAGTCAAAATTGCCCGAAATGGCTACGAAGGTGCACATCATGGCCGTTTCGTTGCCCGGGCACTTCCCAGTTTGACTCCATAATCGTGAGGTATTTGCCCTTTTGCCCCGGTACCGGTTCGCGGTTCTAGAACGTTCTTGAACTTCAAGCTCGCATTGCTGGCCAAAAGTTCCAGGAAGAAGGTAGTGAAGGAAATCAGCCTGGTCGCCTCGCTGGCGCGAAGGCCAGTAATTTGGATGTTTGGACAGACAGGAAGCATCTGGTGCAAGCTGTGTGAATCGTAAATCGACACAAAGGCGACCTCACTAATGCCCTCGCCGTTGGTCTCCATACACCACGATATAACCAATCGGCCGCCTTCGAGAAAAAGCCCTTGCCCACTTCCGCCGACGATTGACCAACACATTGATTGTACTTGCCGTCAGACACTCGCGATATGATGCCGGTTGATTTCTGCCGACGTGGCTTGCACTACTAGGTAGGTTGGAAAGCTGTCAAGAGCTAGACTTTCGCCGCGAGAAGAAATGTTTAGAATTTACCGAGTGCGCAAGTGTAGAAGTCGAATGCCTCCAAAGCTTCCGAGTCTGGATCTAAGAATTGATCAATCCAGCCACGCCACTCTCCATCAAATGCTGCCGTGTACCTGGCTTTACAATCCTCCCAGTAGTCTGGAAACCAACCTGCTTGCTCCCAATCAAGAATTGCGACAATGTGAACAGGACTCGTGGCAGTAACAACGATGTTTGCTGGACGCAGATCACCATGTGTAAAAACAATAGGTCCATCGTCCGGAAGCAAGCTTCTCCACAAGTCTTCAATGCTCTGTGGATCAGGAGCATGCCTTCGCCACAACCAAGAAAGCCAGTCATGGAAGACGACACGAAAGGGAAACGGCCTTAGCAAAGGTAATCGCTCTAGGCAGACATCTATCGCAGGACCATGACTTATAGATCCTAGGAGATTTAGCGATGTTATACTTGCCTTCCTAAAAGGCTTACCAATAACTTGCTGTGATTCGCTATCCTGAAGACTGCGAAGATAAGACACCTTAGCACGCAGATCGCTAGCGATCGTGTGCTTATCTGTAGCAGACAGCTTAGGCCACTTTTGTTGGAGCGTGGGTCCCTGAATAAGTTGCATGTAGATAGAGACGTCGGTCACTTCGTCCCGCTCGAGAACTCCCCAGCCATAAACCTCAGGCACTGGGATCATATCTTGGAAGATTCTGTGAATGGCCCCAAGATTAATCGCCTCTGTTGTAGATACATGTGATTCAAATTTGACGATAAGGCCCAGGTCCTCGAATCTCACCGGATAGGGATGCTGGTACGGCTCGAAAAGTGACCGTAAATGCTCAGGTGTTGGAAAGTCTCGTGTTCGACCATGAGTCTTGAATCATGTTGAATCAAGAAAGTCCATGTGTGGCTGAGAGCTATCTGGGAGTTCCGCAAGAGATATCCGCGGATGAGCCGTCATATCGGCGCAAAGCACGAAAGGCCACGTTTTAGTACCCTATAGTCAAAGGGACGGGAGACCTAGGGTACGGCTAAGGATAAGGTGGTTGTGCAGGTGTACAGTGTCGAAGGGAAAAGGACAGAACCGTGCTGCACTCAAGCTAATCAGTAACGTACCCCAGGAGGGCCTCACAGGCGAGTTGACTGCTAGGACTGTACTAAATATTACCTTAAATTTACAATATGACCGGTCTTAGTAATGAATTTTAAATGTTGTCGTAAGACCGCAGAAGTTTTGCAGGCGGATGTACGCACGCAGGGTAAGTGTGGAGAAGGTATGTTAATGACTCGGACGCGGCTAGCCACATCCCTGCACGCACGTGACATATTGCGAAGGACGTACCCCGCAACCCTGCAGGTGCTATCAGTTGGTCATGCTAAACAAGAAGACTGGCGGGTTTTGTGGTGAACAACTACATGAAAACCAATCTTTCACTTATGCAACTAACAGAAAAGAGGTGCTTGTTGCTTGTCTTATAGATCCGTTCTGGCTATGCTTCTGCAGCGGCGCGAGGTCGGGCCAACCTTGGAATCATCTTGTACGAGGGCGAAAGCCCGCCAGAGCGTGAATTTTCTGGTATCGTGAGTGTCTGTAGGGGATTGACCTCAACTCTGGTCGACGACGCACCGTAACTGGGGCTTCAATGGCGCGCTCCCTGCCTTCACAACAATGGCGCTTAGTTGCTCCATCACCCCGTCTACGCCACCGCTCTCAATCGTTCGAACGACAGCCACGAAGCTTGGGAGAGCGGCATTCTTTAGTGATGGCTTATTTTGGACGGGACAATTCGCGCAAGATGTCTGGCTTGCCTACTGTAGTATTATCGACCACAAGCGTGTGCACTGCTCGAAGTTGATAATCGTCAACAGGTCCTTGAGATTTCGTCAAATTTACTTATGATAATTTTTGGCGGTACGTTGGTAGATTAGGGCTGAGCAAACGGGGAGTCTTGTTTTCAACGTCCTACGGTCGTATATGGAAGCAAGAAACTGGTGGTGGGATTATGCGGTTGGCTAAAACTGTCGTTCTCGCACCCTATGCCTTCACAAGATGACCGTATTTACAACCCAGATACACCAAGGGCCAGCGCTGTAAGAAGAGAATTCAACAATGCGATAACGCCGACAAGAACAACATCCAACACTAGCTGGACCGCGAGTATCAGCGCCGATATAGCGCCGACCAATGGGTTCAAGAATATCAGGAAGCCTGCGAGTCCCAGTGTACCAACGGCAGCAGTGACAGTAGCGAATATCTCGACGATAATGAAGCTTAGCAACGCACCAACAGCAACGAGCTGGCGTTTCTCTTTGGGCTGAGCCTCAACGCTGAGACCTGTCTCTACGGAGCGCTTTGCCTCAGTCGTATTTGTACGCGGAAGCTCATCGATCTCGTTGGCGGTCAAGATGACGGCCCCCGTAATGAGGTTGATCTGCGCACCGACTTGGGCTATCGCGGCGGTCTTTTCGAGAAGAGGAGAGGCTGCGGAAAGCGGTGTGAGAGTTGCATCTGATTCCGTTAGTACTAAATATCACAAGGGCAAAGCCTAGCATACTGATGGCTCCGGTATATATCTGAACCGTGGCGAACAGATCGGTTAGCAGACTGACCGTGTCCGCGCGTGCTGCAATCACGGGCCTGGCGATGGATAGGCCGCTGAGCGCAAACAAGGAGAAGTGTGAGAAGCGCATGGTAACAGATCAGAAGCACTGGTGGTAAACTGAAAATTAGAAGTGTATGAATACGGCGCGAACTTATCAATAGTGGCGACTTTGTGACTTTATAGTGCAAGAGTCTGCTCCGCCTCGTTTCGAGAAGAGGAATTTAATATGATCTGTGATATGTTTTCTGCTCGACGAGGGCAGAGCTCCGTCGCATTCATCATCGCAGCTTACCTTCTGCCGTGGGCAGGAGCTTTCGACCGTCCTACAGCGCTTACACGGCATGCGGATCATCGATATGATTTATCCTTGCAATACGGTCGTGCACCACGATAGGCTCCGAGGCGCAACAGCCTACTGACACCTCCTGCATCAACAAATTTCCGAGTGCGTCACCTCCAGGATCCTCAAGAATAGGAATCGACATCGCGTCCTGTAGCAAGGACGGAGCGATCCCATCAGACCATGGTTGAATTGGTAAGATGGACACAGTAGCAGCCTTCGCAAACTCCGTGGCGCCTCGCCAGACTTCCGCGCACCCATGATGAAGATCCTCAATAGATCCAAAGGACGTCATCAGTGTTGGCGGAACAGGAAAAACAGTGAACTCAAACGTCATACCCCGAAATCTAGACGTGACTCGATCAAGCAGCGAGATAATGAAAGGGGTTAATTGCGAAGCAACGTGGCAGGAAACGCACCGCATCTTTGACAATTTAGCCAGTGTCAACAATCGACGACCAGCTGTTGGACAGAAGGTCCAGACGCGTTCGGACTCTTTCTCAGTAAGAATCATATGTTATCCACATGGCTGCGCGAGCCCCTTAACACTGCTACAAGTGAGCAGACGTGTTCTGCACAATGCGATGGGTGATGCTCAATGAAAAGAGCGTTTGTAAGGCTGACCGTCACCAAAGCGCAAGCGCGACTAAGCCACGCTAACATAAGGTCGCGTCCTGGAACATGAGCAGCAGTCCTTGACCACCCTATGATACGTCGGTCTAAAGTAGTGATTGTCCTGAAAGCTATGTCGTTTCGAGAAATAATGTGACTTTTAATCAGCATCCGTCTTATCTACGCTGGAAGATGAGCCCCACAGCCGTTCGCGTGTACCTGCCAAAGAGGGGTAGATGCAAGTCTTCAACATTGCCGACAAACGACAGCCGGGGCGCATAAGGCGTATATAATAACTGTGATATTTGATTGTTGGTCGCTGAAAGTGTGTGGTTTGTTCAAAGCGTCTCCTTGACCTTTCTCTGAGTACTCAAAACCAGCGTCCACCTTTACATTTCACACAATGCCGCTATCGCCTGACGTAGTGAAGTCCATTCAGGATGCAGTCGTAAAGAACTTCAAAGATGAGATCGCATTCGTACAAAAGATGGTGCAATATGGCGGGCAAAGAGGCGAAGAGCATGAAGCCCTTGAAGAGCTGTACCGGCAGTATACCTCGCGAGGCTACAACACCACCAAGCTCGAAATGGACGAGCAAATCTTAACGCAACACTCCAGTGCAGGTCGTATCAGCGAAACGCACTCCAAAGCCCCAGTTGTTATCGGCGTACACGAGCCTAGGTCCTCGACACCGGGCGGGAAGAGCTTGATCTTAAACGGGCACATCGACATCGTGCCCAACGGGCCTAAGGAGCTGTGGACGCACGATCCGTACTCTGGCGTTATCGAGGGAGACTGGCTGTATGGACGAGGAAGTGGTGATATGCGAGCTGGCGCAGTCGCGAATTTGTATGCTTTGGATGCCCTACGAAGCATCGGCAAGCAACCAGCATCGAAAGTCATCATCGAATCCGTACCCGAGGAGGAATCAACCGGCAACGGGACAATGGCCACACATCTTGCTGGATACACAGCAGACGCTGTTTTGATTCCTGAGCCCACGAATGAAGAGCTTGTGCGCGCGAACGTAGGGGTGATTTGGTTCAAGGTTGCCGTTGCAGGCCGGCCGGTCCATGTGCTGAAAGCGAAAGAAGGATCTAATGCTATCGAGTCGATATGGAAGATCGTGGGTGGGTTGAAAGAGCTGGAAAAAGACATGAACGATCAGAAGAAAGGGAGGCTGTATTTCGAGCATATGGCTTCGCCCATCAACCTGAACGTCGCTATGATCCAGGGCGGAGACTGGGCCAGTTCGGTCCCGGCGTGGTGCACCATTGACTGCCGCGTGGCCCTATTCCCCGGAGTCACTGCGGAAGAGGTAGCACAGAAGATTGAGCAGAAGATCGCTGAAGTGTCGAAGACAGACTCCTTCTTGCGCGATTCTCCAGCAAAGGTCTCATGGAACGGCTTCTTTGCGGAGGGATACGTCCTGGAGCCCGGTAGCGAAGCCGAGGAGCTGCTCAAGACTGTGCATCAGCATGTCACCGGCTCAGAGCTGACTAGTATGACGATGCCGGCTTATCTAGACACTAGGATCTTTGCTCTGGAGCAGAAGATACCCGCATTGTGTTATGGACCGATTGGTGAGAGTCTGCATGGATTTGATGAGAGGGTGAGCATCAGCAGCATACAGCGAGTCACGACGACAATTGCACTGTTCATCGCAGAATGGTGTGGATTGGAGGATGTTCCTAGCTGAGACGCTCTTTGCTGCAATTCCCATTGAGCCACCACAGTCTCATGTGAAATGAATTTCTTCGTCAAATGTTCGCTCAACATCGTAGCTTGTAGCACAAACACAAGACTTGAATTGTAATTCCATGTTCCATAAGTCGCGCTACAGTTCCGTTTGCCGTAGTTCCAACTTATAGTGACAGTCTCGTGCCAACAAGATACCCCATTGTCACGTGACCTGGTCCTTTCTGCTTGCGCACATTGACACGAGTAAGCGTTACCAGCTCAGCGGAACAATACATTCTTCGAGGTGAAACACCAAAAAAAGATTACCAGTGATGTTTCCTGACGTCATTGTAAGTCGGAATGGCAAGCAATCTATTCGCGGCAAGCAATATCGATATATTACCCGAGAAACCCAGAACCCAGAACCGCAACTTGAGCCTCAGAACACTACAAGAGTGATGCATAGACCATCTTACTAGATGTTTGGCAGGTGTCCATCTCTTCAAGAATTTCCGGACGAAGTTTGTCGTGCTTTTCCAGAGTCGACGCACTGTGATTGTGTATCAATGTCCTCATGGACCGAAACCCCAGATCTGCGGCGCACCAAGGCCGTGACAAGGCTCCCAAGCCTCGCTACTCAAGCATCTGATCCACTGGATGTCTTCTGTGCTACCTTGGCAGGTACTAACCTCACGTTGTCCGTTCTCGGCGGCGGAACGTATGTCCTAGATCCCGCTGGCGATTGAGAAGTACACATCAAATGACCGGGTGTACCGTTGAACGCGTCTTGACTCTCATCAAAGAACGGATGTGCGGTTGGACGACGAAAGAAGGTAATATGAGTTTAGATGAGCCGGTCCTAGATGAGGACTTGTCGTAGCGGTGGATTGGGGTACAAATAGGGCCGGCGGTAGCTCACCACTGCTTTCTCCCATCACGCCCACAGTCCACATCTTGAGCTTTCTCCTCTGTCGTTCGAGATGCTTTCCACTCTCCTTCACATCGCCGCTTTTGCGGCTGGCGTGGCTCAGGCTATGCCTAACCCTACGGCAGTGCCGAACGCGGCCACGCCTGCTCGCGCTGAGACGACTCCCGCACCCCAGCCCGAAGCCCGTCAGGCATCTGTCAATCCCTTCGCGGGCTACTCGTTCTATGCCAACCCGTACTATTCCTCCGAGGTGCACACTCTCGCCATGCCTTCGCTCCCGGCCTCGCTCAAGCCGGCAGCTTCTGCTGTGGCTAAGGTTGGCTCTTTTGTGTGGTTGGATACTCGTGCGAAGATACCCCAGCTTGACACCTTCCTTGCGGACATCAAGAAGCAGAACGATGCTGGTGCCAAGTTGATGGGCACTTTTGTTGTGTATAACTTGCCTGACCGCGACTGCGCTGCTTTGGCTTCGAACGGCGAGCTGAAGATTGACGAGGATGGTGCGAACAAGTACAAAGTTGAGTACATTGACAAGATTGCTGCGATTCTGCAAAAGTACCCTGGCGTTAAGGTCAATCTTGCCATCGGTAAGCGCTCACATACCAATGTTATTGACTTTAACCTAGCGGCTAATGGTGAACAGAACCTGACTCGCTGGCCAACATGGTCACCAACATGGGCGTGCAGAAGTGCTCTCGGGCAGCGCCATACTACCGGGACTTGACCGCCTACGCAATCCGCAAGCTCAACTTTGCGAACGTCGACATGTATCTCGACGGTGGACACGCAGGATGGCTGGGCTGGGACGCCAATATTGGCCCTGCCGCCAGGCTGTTTGCTGAGGTCTACAAGGCTGCAGGATCTCCTCGCGGCGTGCGCGGTATCGTCACGAACGTCTCCAACTACAATCCATTCAAGCACAACACTTGCCCGGCAATTACCAGCCCCAATGCCAACTGCGACGAAGATCGCTACATCAGGGCGTTCGCGCCGCTTCTGCAGGCTCAAGGCTTCCCGGCCCGCTTCATTGTCGACGTCGGACGATCTGGAAAGCAACCTACCGGACAGCAAGCGTGGGGCGATTGGTGCAACGTGCAAAGTGCTGGCTTTGGTCCTCGTCCTACTACCAACACTGGTAACTCGCTGGTTGATGCATTCGTCTGGGTCAAGCCCGGAGGTGAGGTAAGTTGAAGGACTTTTCCCTTCCTGTGCGCTGTGCTGACATCATCTAGTCTGACGGTACATCGGACCCCTCTGCTGTTCGCTACGATGCTTCGTGTGGTCGTGCTTCTGCATTCAAGCCGGCTCCTGAGGCTGGTACGTGGTTCCAAGCATACTTCGAGATGCTGCTCAAGAACGCCGACCCTCCTCTTGCTTAGACGATTTCAACAACCGGCGAGTGCACGGGCGGCGTGCTGAGCGAATGCATGTGGAATTACAGTATGTGACAGGCAAGTGGAGAAGGACACAAACCATCGCAAGTGATTTGCATGTAGACCGTACAGAATTGTCAATATAGCTGACTCCAACCGATGACGATGCCTTCTGAGTGATGGCGGTGACACAACGCCGGGCCAACCTGGCTTGGCAGCGGGCCGCTCGGAGCGATCTCTTCTCTTAGACCCTGACGCGACAGACTGCACTAATCATGAACGTACTTTGCAAACACGCCTCGTGCAAATACCGTGTCTACGTCCCTGTTCAAAGTCGGGCCCTCTGTGCCACGCCAGTCGCATGTGGCGCGTCCTGACATAATCACGCTCTTATCGATACCCTGCGCCTCACCTGCGCCGCATTCACGCTCCATGTATTCGTCACTCCGTCGATAGGCCAGCGGAGAGGGCAATGCTATCCCGAAGACCCCGAAACGTGCAGTCGAAGCTGCTCGTATACGTCGCGGCCGCTTCTGTCGCACTCACGTGTTCGCCGACGCACTCGTCCCTATTCGCAACAGCCGTCCAAGTCCCCGCGGCGCCCGGACTCGAGCACCTGTCCCAATCCAAGCCGCTCATACTTCCCGACGCCAACCTCGTAGCAGCCGATGATGATGCGCCCGAACAGAAAGAGGATGGCAGCTACGTGTCTGACTTCGTCTACTTTGCACGCAGTCTGCTCGGCCGCCAGGCAGGCGAGGTGAGCCAGCTGAAGAATGACGAGAAGATGGGCAGGGATATCGCACCCGAGCAGACCGTACACTTTGTGCTCGAGAAAAGCCAGCTTCAGGCTCGGAATAGCTTACAGTACTCCTCAACTGCGCTGGCCGCGAGGCGTCCTGGAACTGCGTCAGAAGAGCTGCAGGAGGCAGACAGTTCTACAAAAGGGATCTTGCGGTCTGAGGACGCTGGACGACCGCTGCAAGTACGTCGGTCTAACGGAACTGTCTGGATCTCAGCGAATACATGCAAACAGCCCATGCCAGGGAACAACGCGTCCTCCACTGGCGCACCACAGCTCTCGCTGTACGTCTCGACCTCTGTCGACAACCAGAGACCGGGCCCAGGCTCGACAGAAAACCTAGTCACGGACAAGCAAGGCCTACCTTTCGATGGTGGCTATGTATCGTTTGCGTTAAACGCCACATCCGACGTCTATATCGGTATCTCTGCTCCGAAGCTGAACGAAAACTGGTTTGGCAGCTGGCACTTTGAGGTCGCAGCGAGTACCGAGGGATCATACCACAGCTACAACGAAACGAACCCTTTCCTGTTCATGGTCGACACTGACAGCGAATCTACCTTGTTCATCACCTACGCTCTGGCCGACTCCGACAAGCAGGAGGACGTCGCCAAGTGGAACAACTCGAACCCTTTCGCCATGTACGCCTTCCCAGCCGGACGATCTCCTGTAACCGGTATGGAGAATTCAGTCTGCGCCCTAAAGCAACAGTTCAACACGACCAACAACATCACTGTCGACACAATGATCACGACGAAGTTTGGTTCTGGTTTCCCGAAGAGCCAGTTCAATGTCCACAATCTGAGCAACGCCCAGACTTACAATGGCTATCTCGTGGTTGAAGGCAACCAGGATACGGTGGATCTGCCTGGTGTTGGCAGGGTACGTGGGGGTGGCAAGGTGTTCCAGCAGTTCAACTGGACTACTAAAGCGGGTAAGTCTTGAAAGGCAGGCGGCGCGTCTCTAAAATATAAGCTAATGCTGCGCCAGACGACTCGTGCCAGGTGTTGACAGACCTGGACTTCTGCGACACTGTGGCCTATGCTGTCCCATCGTCTCCAGAGTTCAAATATGATGACGACAAGTTGAAGGCGCTGTACGATGGACAGGCGAAGGAGTACTTCAAGAATTTTCAGAACTCCTTGGACCAAATCGCTTGCGACGCCCCCTCGACTGCCCAGTACTCACTGGCTCGAACCTGCGATAATTGCCGAGAAGACTACAAAGCATGGCTTTGCTCTGTTCTGATTCCCAGGTGCGAGGATTGGACAGCCAACGATGCGTGGCTGCAGCCTCGAAACATCAACGCAAACTTCTCGGACGGCACCGTGCCGTTCGCGAACAACGTGAGTGCTGAGTTCAATGCGACAATGCGCGACCGCTTCGGATACAGCAAGAGCCGAAATCCTATGATCGATGAACAGGTCAAGCCAGGGCCGTACAAGGAAATGCTACCGTGCGAGGACCTCTGTTTCGACATTGTCAGAAGCTGCCCTGCGCAGCTTCAATTCGCATGCCCCAACAACCCGGCGCGGGCTCTGCAGTATGGCACGCGCGATCCGAACGGGAATGTATTGACGTGTAGCTTCCCAGGAGCTGTCGTGAAGCTGAACGTGCAAAGCAGCGCTAGCTTTTCTAGCATAACGTCAGACGGCATCGCGCTTGTTGCGTCGATGCTCTTGGCGATGATTGTCATATCGTGGTAAGCGGATCAAAAGCGGGAGACGGCATGGGTTTGGTGCAAATGTTCGGTATAGCAGGCGTCAGTGCATTTCTAGGCGTTTGAGGACAGGCCTAGAACAGTAAGCGATATGAGACAAGTTGTAACGACCCTGGTGGCCTACAAACTCAATAGACGCTGCGGAAGAACTTTTTCCATCGTCCAATTCCTATTCAACGAGCTGAAACCCATGTTTGCGGTGCAGAAAGGCTGAACTATTCCATTCGCGGGCTACATCGAATTCGCCCCAGCCGATCTGATCTGCACGCGAACGCTAGTCGCCCTCCAAATCCCGACGAGGATACCTATCCATCCTATTGTTCTTTCGATCCTACGATGCCAATTGCCGCCCCTCGCCAACGCTCACGCAGTACGCAGTGACAATTGCAGCTTTGCCGGATGAGCTCTGCTTGGAGCGTCCGCACCTGCGCAAAAGACTCCCGGTCGTATCTCGGGTGTCATGGCCGAAATTACTGGGCCTCGTCCTCCGAGCGCCTCCACACGCGCAGCAAACGCGCATCGCGTCCACAGTAGCTGCGATCGGTGTCGGAGCCGAAAAACAAAGGTATAGCAGTATTTTGCCATTGTGGGTCTGGACATCGCTGACTCGTCGTGCAGTGTATCGACCCCAGTACGTACAACCAGATCTTATTGGCATCGTGCCTCGGTCCATGCACACTAATATGTCTCAGTTCCTGGACCATGTCGTTACTGTGCTCGTACGGGAGCTACCTGCACTATTGCCACTCCACGCAGAAAGCGGCCGTTCTACCATGTGACTGAGGAAGAGTACCAATTGTCCATGGGTATCTTGTCGCGTGCATTCCAAGGCCAACAGCTTAATCTCGAGTCGTTGCGGAAGATCTCAAAGGCCATTAACGATGGCTCGCTCGTGGTACCCACCCTGAATGCAGATACCTACATCCAGCCAAGCCAGTCAACACCAGAGGATGATGATGATGACTCCAGCGCCGACACCCCAGGTGAGTGGTCGGTCGATGGAGACAACCTGCACGAGCCGCTGGGAAGCATGATGAAAGACTCGAAAGGCGTGCTGCGTTATGTCGGTGCACAGAGCGACATACCGTTTAACGGAGCTGTGGCAAACTTCTGCAGGCCCCCCTTAAAATCAGATATCATTCCGCCAGCCAAAGTCGGGGCATACCCACCAAAGGAGGAAAGAGCAGAGGAAGAAACCGCTTACTGGCTGCCACCAAAAGACTTATGTTTCCACTATGTGCAGAGGTATCGCGAAGAGGTGCATTGCATGTACTGGCTCTATCCCGAGGCATACCTGTTGCAACGCATCGAGGATACCTATGCCTGGTACGAGACGGCACCTCCAAGCTTCACAATCAAGCGCGAGCACAGTAGCACGCCAACGCCGCCTATGAGGAGTGGGCAAAGGCCGTCAGTGTCGTGGATCTGCTCCATATACGCTATGTGTGCTATTGGGTCAGCACGTCGCTGTCCAAGCGAAAGCTCACCGTCTCCTGGACCACCTCTGGACCTACGCGCCAGGACATCGGAGGATTACATGGGCTTAGTTAAGGAGCTTAAGCATAAACTAGAAGATAGCGCGGATATTGACAGTATACGAGCTCTGGCTATTTCGGTACGTAGGGTGGGTGTGAGCCGTGCCCGCGCTAATACAAGCAGGCTATTGCGCTTGAGAATGCGCTATCCAGGATCACAGCGTATTTGCACATTGGAACTGCAATCCAAATAGCCTGGTCACTTGGGCTGCACCGGAATCAGCAGCCTCTCTCAGGCTCAGAAGAAGAGCGCGAGCAGAATCGTCGCATATGGTGGACCTTGACTACGCTCGATCTGGAGATTGGTATGAGAGGCGGCAGTCCAAGCTTGATCGATGATCGATTCCTGGAGATAACGACTTCGTTGCCGCTGGAACGGATCGGACATGAACCAGTGCGCACATATACTCTGCTACTATACAAACAAGCTCTGATGCACGCAGGTCAAACCCGAATTCCTTGGAATCTACACGCCACGCAAATGGCTGGCAACGTTCGTCCAACTTGGTGGATTCAAGCGCGAAGTCATCCGCGAAATATACACGGAGCGAGTGTCGAAGTCGATATCCTTCTCAAACGTATCAGACATGTTACTTCGACTCCGAAAATGGCACGACAATCTACCCCATCATCTGAAGCTCGAATCCTACAAGACAGCGCCCGAGTTCCACAGGCGCGCAATCATTATCCTGCATCTGCACTACTGGAGCACCAAAATACTCATCACGCGGCCGTTCCTTCTCTACCTCGTCCTGAAGCGCGCAGAGCTGGATCAGAACACCAAAGTCGCGCACGAAAAGATGGCAATGGCCGCCATCGGCGCCGCGCGCCAGAGCGTCGCGCTGTTCCAGGGCATGCTCAGAGACCGCACGATATCGAGCCTGACGACCTTTGACAGCACCGCCGTGCTCCGCTGCATCACCATCTTCATGTGCGCCTTCGGCTACTACCAAACCCCGGACTTTGCCCGCGATGCAAATGACTGCGTCGAGATCGCGCGCAACATGGAGCAAATCGGGTTCGCGCGCATGATTGTCGCGGAGACGCCGTTGCACATCCAGAACCTCGGCATGGCCCTTGCTGCCCCCGAGCAACCCAACTTCCCGCTCGAGGGCCACATGGACGACGCGGCCATTACATGGCACACGCAGCAGCTCACGAGCCTGCAGAACCAGCAGGTGCTGTATCTGGTCAACGACGACCCCGACGCGCTGGACCCGGCGAGCTACCATTTGGCGACGGACGAGTTGCCTGATGTGTTCTTTCTGCAGGGTCAGTATCCGCGGTACGGCCCGGAGTGGTAGTTCGTAGGGTGACCTTATGCAAACCGTGAACGGATTTTCACAAAGGCACTGCAATACGCATGCGTATACATTGCGCGTGTGGGCGCGCAGACATCATGTTCTGCAGATCTCCAATTCCCGATGAACAAGATAACTATTGTATCTATGTACTGTGCTCCTCTTCCAGCCCAGACGCTCAGCACCGGATCCAAAGATAATCCGCAAAATGACGTCAACCCCCCCATGTGTCTCACAGTCTCACTCCGCGAAGCCTCGCATTCTTGCAATAAATAATATTCTCACGCAATCCCAATCAACTGTGTACACAATACATACACACAGTTTCCCACCCCGACCCCACAGTTCCCCACCCACCCACTAGCCCCCCTCCGCACCACTAGCCCGACTCGCACCTCCCCGTCCCCGTCCCTCGTACATACAATCTGCCCCCCCCCCCCCCCCCCCCCCCCCCCCCCCCCCCCCCCCCCCCCCCCCCCCACCCCCCCCCCCCCCCCCCCCCCCCCCCCCCCCCCACCCCCCCCCCCCCCCCCCCC
>JAFISE010000222.1:0-12991 GCA_022560025.1 Stagonosporopsis chrysanthemi
CCCACCCGCACGCCAGCTCGCCGCCGCTGGCCTCGTCGCCGCTGGCCCACGCCGCGCCGCTCGCCGCCGCGTCGTCGTCGTCGTCGTCGTCGCACTCCCCCCGCCTCGCCCACCGCCAGAGCATGCCGCTGGCCCACCAGGCTCAGCAGCAGGTGTCGTACCCGCCCTACGCCGCCGCGCCCCTCATGCAGCAGCGGAATGCCCCACAGCAGAACGCCATCTCCCAGGCCATGCGCGAGCGTCCCGTTTCGACCAGCATGTACAACCACCCCAACCTCTCCACCAGCTCCACCACCGCGCCCGGCACCTACCGCTACAACGACGACGCCATGACCTCGGACATTCGCCGCACGAGCAGCTCGCGCGTCGCGCCCAACGCCATGCCCGTCAGGGAGGCCAGCCGGAGAGACCCCTATCGACAGTCGGCCCAGATGGCTGCACTCAATGGGCCCCTGCCGCCCCGGAGGAGCTCGCGGCGAATCCCAATGGACGGCGCACTCGCGCCGGGCATGGCCTCACAGCTCTCCGGCTCCCCATACAGCATGGAGGGTGGCCCCCTGTCAAGTACCGAAGAATGGAAAGACAAGGGCGCTGCCGTGAGCACGCGACAGGAAATGGACCAGAACGGGCGACCAATCACGCGAGTCGTGAAGAAGGGCGTCAAGGACTTCAACTTTGGCCGCACCCTAGGCGAAGGCTCCTACAGCACCGTCCTGGCCGCGACCGACCGCCAGACGCTGCGCGAATACGCTATCAAGGTGCTCGACAAGCGCCACATCATCAAGGAGAAGAAGGTCAAATACGTCAACATCGAAAAGGACACACTGAACCGCCTCACGGAGCACCCCGGCGTCGTACGCCTGTACTACACATTCCAGGACGAGCGCTCGCTATACTTTGTCCTCGACCTGGCTTCTGGCGGAGAGCTGCTTGGCTTTCTCAAGAAGATGGGCACCTTCGACATCGAATGCACGCGATTCTACGGTGCCCAGATACTGGACGCAATCGACTACATGCACTCGAAAGGCATCATACACCGCGACTTGAAGCCGGAGAATGTTTTGTTGGACGACCAAATGCATGTCAAGATCACAGATTTTGGAACAGCCAAGATTCTGGACTTGAAAAGATCGAATGGCGTTGGCTCACCATCAGGCGACCCATTGGAGGGCGCTGATTCAGACCGCGCTCAGTCGTTCGTCGGGACTGCCGAGTACGTTTCCCCGGAACTGCTGACAGACAAGAACGCATGCAAAGCCAGCGACCTGTGGGCATTTGGATGCATCATCTACCAGCTTATCGCTGGAAGACCGCCGTTCAAGGCGGCCAACGAGTACATGACGTTCCAGAAAATCGTCGGTTTGGAGTACAGCTTTCCAGACGGCTTTCCGCCTCTTGCAAGAGACCTTGTCGAGAGGCTGCTGGTGTTGGACCCTCTGACACGCTTGCCGATGGAGCATATCAAGGCGCATCCTTTCTTCGACGGCATCACATGGGGCAAAGGGCTATGGAAGCAGAAGGCACCGCGCCTCAAGGCATATAGCCCGCCGGCGCAAGAGCCCATAAAGCTCAACGGTAATTCCCACCCCGTCCTCCAGTCGATCATCTCCTGACAATCTACAGGGCCTTTAGCGCAAGGCACCGCAGCCCCCGCTCAAGTCAGGCCAAAACCTAGACTCATTACCGAATTACCACCTCCCAGTCAGCTCGACATTGACTGGTCGCCCATTCTGACCAAGAGAGACGAGCGCATATTGAAGCTTGGCAATTTCTTCATCACACAGCACCCCGCAGGTCATCCTGTTGGAGGTGCAGCTGAGGCTGCCGAAGCCCCCAAGAAGTTTTCCAGATTTTTCAGCAGCAACACCATCAAGAAACGACAGCGTCTGGTCATGATAACCAGCAACGCTCGTGTGCTCATGTGCGCTGCTGGCACAAATGACAAGAAGCTCAAAGAAGAGGTTTCGCTGCTCGCTGCTGGTAGCTCGTGGAGATCCTTCCAGGATTCGAAGGGTCTGACAGCTTGGCTTGTGGAAACGGTACGTCGTCATGCACCGGCTTCGATTCGACTACTAACGACTGTCTAGCGCGACAAGCAATTCGTTTTTGAGGACCCCAAGAGCACCACGAGCGACCCTGATGGCAGCAAATACTCGAGCCAGGAGTGGATCGACAGCATAGAGCAGGCACGAGAGTATGCCTTATCGCAGGCGCCGACCAACGACCTGGCCTTGTCTGAGCTCGGGTCGATATCAACGCCCAGCTCACTCGGCGGCGACTCCGCCCTCGACGGCGTAAACATCCCAACCTCGCGCCATGGGCACCTCCATAAGGAACGCGGCGACACCGACTCGATCAAGAGCAGGAAACGGTTCAGTAAGCGGCATTCGAAGAACGGACTCGCGAACTTCTAGTGCAGTCCCCAAGCCCGGCGCGCGTCGGCAATGGTCATGACTTTAGAACGCGCAAAATGCACTTCGCACTCGCTCTCTGACTGCCGTGTTCCGCTGTCGACGAATTTCTAGGCTCACACACCCATCCACACACCCACACCCACATAAACCTTTCATAATTGTCCCGCAACTGCTCACCACAAACTCGCCGTTTTTCGTCGTATACATATTGGATCATCGCGCGCAGATACATCCTCGTCTCCTACCAAGCATCATCGCACACCACTCATCCAGCGATCGGCGTTTGGGCGTCTCTCGTCTTCGTTTTCCACACTTGCTTCCACTTCTTCTCCTTTGCATTTTCCCACCCACCAAATTCTCCATCTCCATCTCCTTGCTTCTCGCGGCCGACTCCCCCCCCCCTCTCCACCCCTGGTATCGGGCATCGGGTCCTCGGCATTTTTGCTTTGCATCAGCGGAATTGGGCTTTGCACGCGTCGTCGTCGTCGTCGTCGTCGTCGTCGTCGTCGTCGTCGTCGTTGTTGTTGTTGTTGTTGTTGTTGTTCGGCTCTCCTATTGGCAACGGTCGGCCAGAGCGCGCGCGCATCGAATCTCCTTTGTACTGTACTGTGGTGTTTCCCTCCCCCCCTTTTTTTTTCCTGTTGTGCGTTGCGCGTGCATTTTGGTTTGCCGCCGGGGGAAGAGAATGCGAGGCGGGGGGAGACGGAGCGGGCCCGCAGGAGAGCGGATGAAGATGTAGTATAGATTGCGCTGGGGCGTGGTGGCGTGGGCAGATTCAGATTCAGATTCAGATTCAGATTCAGATTCAGATTCAGATTCAGATACAGATACAGATGCGAGGGAGCGTGGGCGGCGCCTGGTGTAATCGAATCGAATTGAATCGAATTGAATTGAATCGAATTCGGACTCGGACTCGGACTGGGACTTGATCCTGCGCGCGGGCACTTGGTTGCTTTGGCTTTGGCTGCTCCGGTGATGCATGTGCATGTGCATGTGCGTGGTCATGAAAAAAAAAAAGTCGTATTACGCAGTCTCTAAATGCCCAAGATGTTCCCAGTCCAGTCCGTCCAGGCCTGCAATGATGCCAGCCAGCCAACCAACCAACTCCAGCGATGCGATGCGATGCGATGCGACGCGATACTGCCTGATCCCGCCGTATATCCAACGAAAAAGATGCTTGTATATCCGTTGAAGCCAAAGCCAGTTTAGTCCAATGTAATGTAATCCAATGTATCCAATCCAAATTCCTACCAAACAAAGGCGTCGATAATAGTAGCAGAACAGCAACAGAACAAGACCAAGAAGAAGAATATCAACAATCACTACCGTATCCCCTTCATCCAGCCCTCGATATTGTTCCGCTGCTGGGTATTCAAGGGCAGGAAATCCGGGCCCAACATGGGCCCGCCCATGCCCATGCCCATATTCATGCCCATGTTCATGTTCATATTCATGCCAGGGTGCATCATGGAGGGGACACCGTTCATGGCGTTCATCGGCCCGCCCTGCAGCATGCCCATCTGCATGGGCGGGGAGGCGAGGGACATGTGACTCATCATGGCCATGTTGTTCATGCCCATCTGCATGGGCATCATCGGCTGTTGTTGCTGTTGCTGTTGCTGTTGCTGTTGCTGTTGCGGCATCATCATGTTGGGCTGCATTCCCATCTGCATGCCCATGCCCATGTTCTGGTTTGCGGGCATGCCCATCATCGGCATCGACTGCTGGCTCATGTTCAGGGCCGGATTCATGCCCATGGGGTTGAACATGGCGCTCTGGGCGCGCTGCTGCTGCTGGTCCTGCGGCGCGAGGCCGGCCATTCTGTCCTTGTAGGCCTGGATCTTGAGCGCGAGCGGCATGTCCTCGTCGTCTTTGGACTTGGTGCTGCCGACGCCGCGGACAAGCGGGTCGGAGCCAGGCATGCCGTAGCTGCTGGAGCGCATGTTCTGCGCCATGCGTTGCGCTTTGTGTTTTTCTTCGGCGATGGCGTTTTGGCGCAGGAGAGAGCCAGGCGGGAGGTGGGACATGAGTTGCTCGTTGGAGACTTTGCGGGCTTGGTGGTGGTCGTCGTACGGATTAGCGCTCAGCACGTCTGCTAAGCTCATCTTGGACTTGAGTGGCGGACGCTCGCCGGGATTGAGTATATCGCCCCGAGCTTCTGCCTCGGCCTTGAGACGCGCGCGGCGCTGGCCGAGGGTTTCTTCTTCGCCGGCTTCTGGGGCTTGCGATGCAGAGGGTACGTCCTTTGAGGCTTTTGGCGATTCGTCAACGCCCAGTTTGGAGAGCATTTCAGCAGCAAAGTCACCGCTGACAGTGGACTTGCGCACATCGTCCCCCAATGCGGCTTCCAGCATCTGCTTGTCCTTGAGACGGCGCATGCGTTCGCCCAGGGTCTCGCCTGGGTGCTCTTCGTCTTCCGACTCGGGCAGAGGCGTGATGACGCGGGGCACAGCAAGGCTGGTCTGACTGTCATAGCCGCCAAGAGGGGCGGTTCGTCTATTGTTTGGTACTCCTGTCAAACGTTCGCGTCTACGACTCAACGGCTCGTGGTCTTCCAGCTCTCGCTGAGCAATCAGGCCGATCGGACGGTCCCAGTCGTTCTTCTGAGGCTGTTTGTACAAGACGCCAAGCGGAACGTCGTCGTCCGAGTCGTCTGCATCCTGGGCTTCCCACGCGAGTTGCACCTTCTTCTTGAGTCGTCTCTGGTGCAGCCTCTCGGCATCGTCGTTGAGGTCCAACAGCGTTCGATGCGAGGTGATTTTGCCTTCTTCGACCATGGTGACGTAGTTCATGTTGCGCTCCTTTTGTTTCGCCTTGCGCAGCTGCAGCTCAGCAAGCAAGGTGGTCGGGGCGCCAAAGTGTTGTTGCTCGTCTTGTTCCTCGGCGTCGGTCAGGGCCTCGTCTACAAAGTCGGCATCCTTGTCGCGGTCGTGGGCGTCTTGGGATGAATTGCGCCGTGAGGCCTCGTCTGGATCGTTGGGACCGCGTGCGTGTTGGTCTGGATCGTCGAGGTCGGCGCCCAGGCTCATCCTGCTCTCGGCGGCCCTCGCGATCAGAATGTTCATGTCTGCGGAGCTGTTGCGCTTCTTGAGCTTGTTCAGCTTCTTGCCACTCGAGTTGGTGTCTGTGTCGAGGATGTTGAACGAGCTCCTCCTTGGAGTGGGCTCGACCGTGACGGGGTCGACCAGGGACATTTTGGTGCTCTTGCGTTTGTGCTCCGGGCCGTAGACTTGGCTCCCCCCACGGCCACCAAAGGGATGGTCGGTGAAGGCTGACACGGGAGCCCGTGCCGAGGCTTCGAGAATGCTGTCCAGGGTGTCCTCGGCCGACTCGCCCTTGACCTCAAAGTCCTGGGCCGGGCCCTGCTGGTCGAAGAAGGCACTGGCGCGCAGGGCAGCAGGAAGACCAGCGACACTCTTCCGGTTCTTGGCGGGGTCTGGGTGGTCGAGCCAGGGGGCAGATTTCCTGTTCTCGGCCTGGATCTGGTCCAGAACCTGAGTGCGACGTCGTGCAGCCACGTCACTGGGAGGCAACTGAGACAGGCGTTTGGGCAGGTTCAGCATGCGCGGCACGGGCGCTGGGTAGAAGACCATGCCGTCGTCTGGCGGCGGCACGCCCTGGGGCGGCGGGGGGTCTGGGGCTGTCTTGGTGATCAAGGACGAGTTTCGGGAGCGGGCGCGGGCGGGGTGCGAGGGCGAGGGCTCGTCCTCCTCGGGGACGGTGTCTGGGGCGTGTGTGCCGTCAAAGTCGTGCCACAGGGTGCGTGCCTGGTGGGTGGTGTCGGTCGAGGCGGCGGTCGGCGGGCGGTCGGGCAGGTCGTAGTGGGGGTAGGGTTCGTGCAGGCCGTCGTGGTGGTAGCTGTCCTCGCGGTGGGCGCCGTGGCGGTTGCCGTCGCCGTCGCCATCGCCGTCGCCATCGCCGTCGCCATCGCCGTCGCCATCGCCGTCGTCATAGTGGGCAAAGTCCAGGGGGCGGTCGAGGTGGATGCTGTTGCGGATCTCGTCGCGGATCTCGTCGGCAATGGCCTCGTACTTGCGGGTGAAGGACGAGACGTGGCGCTGGGGCGGCGGCGGCGGGTGGGCGGCGGGCGCGGCCATGGTGGAGGTGGGCGAGGCTGCGAGGGCGGCGTCCTCCCTCTCCTCCTGGACGCGCGCGGGGAGCACAACCTGGCCGAGGCGCGAGGCCTTGCTGGCGGAGCGGTGGCGCTGCAGCGAGGCGGGCGGGCTCGACCACGAGCCCGAGCGGAGCGAGCCCACGGGCGACGTTAGGTAGGCGGCGGGCGCGTAGCCGTGCGAGCCCGTCGAGACATTGCGGCTGCGGCCCGTGTGTACGCGCGCGAGGTCGTCGCCGGGGAAGCCCAGAGAGCGCAGCGACGACCGCCGCGAGTCGCTGGCCTTGAGCTCCGTGTGCAGCCGGCGGATCTCCTCGTTGAGGTCGGAGCCCGCCTCGCTCATGCGCTCCGCGTGCTCCTCCAGCCGGCTGATGTTGCCCACGTACGCGCCCTGCAGCGACTGCAGGTCGGGCAGCGGGTGGTGCAGGTCGACGGCGGACCGAGTGTCGGGCGGCGCTGGGAAGGGCTGCTGCTGGGGCGCGCCGGGGGGGGAGGCCATGGCGTGCTCAGAGCAGCGAGTGCAGCGGGTGCAGCGGGTGCAGCGAGGGCGGCGGATGCAGCGAGGGCAGCGAGTGTGGGGGCGGGCAGCGGGCAGGCAGGGCGGCAGCAGAGGGCTCCAGGAGGCGACGTCTGGGTCTGGGTCTGGGTCTGGTTCTGGTTGTGCTCCTGCTGCACTCCCCCCATGCCTCAGCCCTCCCTTCCAAGAATAGCACGCACCCGTCGCGGCAAGGATGCCCGCCCGCCGCACTGCAGCCAACGGCGGCCTTGGCGCAAGACCCGAGGCGCCACTCCACTCCCGTGATCCTGCGTGCCTGCGTGCCTGCGTGCCTGCGTGCCTGCCCGCACACCTCCCGCCAAAGCCTGCGCGCGCCGCCTCACCCCCACCCACCATAACGCGCGCCGCAACGCAATGGACGACCCGCCGCCGCCGCCGCCGAAGCGCAAGCTCAACTTCCGCCAGGAACCCAAGAAGAAGCCCAAAACGGACAATGGCAGCGCCGCCCTCAAGACGGGCTTCGGCGCGAAGATGATGGCCAAGATGGGCTACAAGGGGACCGGCGGGCTGGGGAAGGGCGGCGAGGGCATTGCCGAGCCCATCCAGGTCGTCCTGCGCGGGAGCAAGGGCGGCGTGGGCATCGTGTCGGAGAAGAGCGAGCAGCAGAAGAGGGAAGAGCGCAGAAAGGCCGAGGCCAACGGCGAGGAATACGTCGACTCGGAGGAAGAGGAGCGTCGCGAGAGGAAGAAGAAGGCCAGGGCCACACGCGACGCGCGCACCGCAGCCCCGCGACCCAAGAAGACGCTGTTCGAGCTCGAGGCGGCCGGCATCCATGTGCCGCTTGCGCTGCAGTCCATCATCGACGCCACCACTGGCGCCTCCACACCCACCTCCGGCGTGTCCCTGCGCGGCAGCGACGTCGTGCCCTTTGAAAACTCCCTGCAGGCGCGCGTGCGCCGAGACCTGAACAGCTTCTCGGAAGCCTTTGAAGAGCTGCAGATTGAGTCACAGGCAATAGCGCCGCAGGAGTACGCCCTCGAGAAGGAATTGGAGGCGCTGGAGCGACAGATGGAGGAGATCAGAGACGTGAGCGCAAGATTGCAGTCGATGCGAACAGGCTCCTTCAAGGACGTCTGTGACGGCCTGAAGGACCTGCGCACTGCCTACCCTTCAAAACCCCTACACCGCGAATCCATTGCCGCCATCCATCCACACTTCTCCCACATGATGGCATCGTGGGCGCCGCTCGAGGACGCTCTCGAAGACGCAGCTGCCGCCTTCTCCGAGCTCTCCAACGTCATACAACCGCGCAGCAGGCGAGTCGCTTCAGACGCCTACACTCATCCATCAGACGCACTGGTGGCGCGGACGCATCTAGACGGCGAACCGCCAATCAAGCGCGGAACAACCTCCTCCTACGAGACTATGATGCTGAAGCTCTGGCTACCCTCCGTCAGCTCAGCTGTCACGCAATGGGACGTCAAGGATCCTCGTCCAATGGTGCATCTGATCGAGGTGTGGAGGCCAGTCATGCCACCATTCGTCGCAAACAGGGTGCTCGAGCAAATCACCACAAAGCTTTCCACTTCTGTACACGAGTGGAACCCCCGAAAGTCCAAGAGGAGCCCGCATACTTGGGTTGTGGAATGGCTGCCGTATCTGAAGCCTTCTGACCTCGACCCCAAGGGCTCTGGTTTGGTGGCTGATGTCAAACGCAAGCTGCGCCACGCGCTGCAATCCATCGACCTCTCTCGCGGTCCACTGTCCGGCATGGAGCAGTGGAGAAAGGTGTTTGGCAGGGCCGAGATTGACCGCATCATCACCAACCATCTGGTGCCGCGCTTGGCAAGCCACCTGCGAGACAACTTTGAGATCAACCCTGCCGAGCAGGACATGGCGCCTCTCGAAGCCGTATTCGCCTGGAAAGGGCTTCTTTCAGACCAGACCCTTGGCGAGCTACTCAAGGCTCAGTTCTTCCCCAAGTTCCTGGAAATCGTCCATCAGTGGCTGTCGAGCGAGGGTGTCGTTTTCAACGAAGTACAGGAATGGATCAAGTGGTGGCGCGAGACATTGGGAGAGGACATCAACACGCTGCCTTCAGTCTCTTCATGCTGGGATGAAGCGTACACACTAATCAACCACGCTCTCGACCTTGGCGATGCAAGGCTGACAGACCTGCCTGCACCTCGTCTCGAGAGTGCTCGAGTCTCCCCCGAGGCGCCGGACTTCTCCAAGTCCATCAACAAGGAACCGCCTCGCCAAGCAGCACAAGTCGAGGAGGCCACCTTCAAGGACGTGGTGGAAGAGTTCTGCGGCGAAGAGAACCTGCTCATGATGCCATTGCGTGAGGCCCATGATGTTACTGGCCTGCCCCTTTTCAGAATCACAGCAAGCGCAACGGGGCGAGGAGGTGCCGTGGCGTACTTCAAAGGCGACGTCTTATGGGTGCAGAACAAGAAGGACAAGGCCCTGTGGGAGCCTACCGGTCTGGACGAAAGCCTGATAGCCAAGGCCGAAGGGAAGTGAGCGCCTGCGCGCTCCACGCGCTGAACGCATGTCTGCACACTCTCACTTGGCAAGAGCCATACCCCGCTCGTGCGCTCAGTCCTGGCAGGGTAAGCTCCCACAGCCTTCACAGGGCAGCTATCTTGCTTGCATTGGCTAATCCGGTATCAATGCGATACCCCTTAGGTAGTCGTATGGTCTTATCGTGGCATGGTAGAGAATCAGCGGGCGCGCGGAAGCAATCGAAGCCACTTCTATACTTGTCATCATCTCACGCTCCACTTCTTCACCTGAAACATGGACCTCGTATACGACGTGTAGACGCTGGCCAGTAGGCCTGCTGCGCCGCACGAGTTGGGCATCATCACCGAGCGAGTCAACGAATGTTGATCCATATCACACGTGAATGAATGAAAAGGCAATGCGTGCCACCACGAGCCTATCGTACCAGTCATATAGGCACGCTGCATGAACGCAACATCAGGAACATGGCCACGGAGAATATGCACCACAACGTGCCTCCCTCGGAGATCGCGGCTGTCACCACACCGACCACTGCTCCACTTGCACACTGTGTATGGAGCCTAGCAAATGGAAGGCGCGATTTGCTGGTCTCGATAAGTGTGATGAGGTGACAGGGACCTGATTCGCTTAGGTGGGCGCTTAGAAGGCTAAAGCGTGAGAATGCACCGCCAATGAGATTACTAGAATCGCGAGCATTTCGAGCTCTGTTTCTTCGACCTGCAGGGGAGCGCAGAACGGTCTGGGGGTTAGCATGGAAAAGCCTTCGTGCATACATACGGCCCGCTGCTGTGCCGTGAGCTCGCAAGCCGCACGCAGGATGCATGATCTGCGGGGTGGTTGGGATATTTTGGGAGACGCGCATCTCCGGACTCGATGCTGCGTGTGCTGTTCAAAGACAGACGTCCACAAGCAACGGAACATCCAGTCACTGATCAATAAACGCAGTCTACCTACTCAACAGCCTCACGACTCGAGTCGCTGGACCAACGTGTGTTGAAGCGTGGATGCCGGCTTCCACATGCACTAGCCCGATACTAGCAACCCCGCCACAGCGCCTCTAAACGAGCAACTACTGGACGCCTTCGTGTCGCTCAAGAAACAACCTCTCCAATCAGCAGCCACAACACCCATGTCGGTCGATATCACACCTCAGTCGATCCAAGCATCTTGGCCAGCCGCTGTCCAGATATCACCATGTGTGCCTGCTGTTGCGTCTCACACCTCTCCCTGGTCCCTCACTGCCGGATCCTCCAGTCTCGGATCTGCAGTCTATGGATCGTCGTCGACGTGCGCGGAACATATTAATCTCATCCTCCTACAGCGACTGTCTGAAAGATGATGCTCGGCAGAACCTTGCCTCCGGCACTCTTCTCGCTCCTCCTTGCTGCCGCGCGTGCTGCCGCCTCGCCATCGCCCTACGACTTCAAGGATAATTACCACGACCCCGCACCCAGTCCCGAGGACGGCCCTCCTGCTTCCTTCCACGCCACAAGAGATAGAGGGCGCCTGCCTTACGAAATTTGCGGCCTTGTTGGAGGTTACGTTCTCACAGTCTTAATTTGGGGTATCCTGCTTCTCACAGTCGGGAGAAAGATGAGACGGAAGGCATTGGAACCGCCGCCTGCGTTGGAGTTCGAGCAGGAGCTGAAGCCCATACGGCCAACGATGGAAACGCCAATCAGCCCGAGTTCGATGCGCTCGGCCACCAGCTGGATGCGGAAATTCAAGAGAGGCCCTGAGTCGCTGTCCGGAAGCACACCTGTCAGCCCGGCCATCCAGAGCCCAATGTCTTTTGACCAGAAAGTTCTCGATGCTGACAGACAGCGTGCTCAAGATGATATGGAGAGGCTGTATGCTGCTGTGATGGATCATGACGCGAAGAAGCACTCGCGGCAGGCTAGTCTGGCCACTGTCGAAGAACCACAGCCACCAGCTTCGATCAGATCTGAGAGGAGGCGGCCATCGGCCATCAGCACCACGCAACGAGCGCCGGCTGGCAGCACTCCTACATCACCTATCAAAGCGATCTACCCTCCCGAATATAACAACAACATGGTTGCACCACAGCAGCATTCACGTAACAACAGCCTCCGTGCCGACCACCCACCTCCATCGCCGCGCTCGATTCTCGCAAAGCCAACCCGCCTCTCGAGTGCAAGCAGACAGGAGAAGAACGCACGCTTCAACCTCAAAAACCTTCGCATCAGCGGGCCTATCCAGAGCTACGGTGGCGCTGCACCCGACGACGAGGCTCGCACACCTCTATCACCGCGCTTCTACCCAGACCCTGGAGCGCCGCCGTCGCCTCCAACACAACCCACCTCGCCATCGACACCCTACTCGCCAACTGAACCAGCAGAGATTGAACGCGCGCTCAGCCTGCGAATCCCCCTGCCCAACCCAGCACCTCAGCGCGGCCCCGGCCTGACCATCTCCCCACCGCTCGCGCCAAGAATCAACGTCACGCGCTCCCCCACCATGAACCCGGCCTCGCAGCTCCCCTTCCGCTCCTACCAGACCGAATCGCCGCTCAAATCCCCAGGCATCCAGACCACCGTGCTCGACCGCCGGCCCGACAAGCTCTCGCTCCAGACACCGCGCACCGGCGTCCCCTTCACGCCCTACAGCCCCTACATGCCCTTCACGCCCATCACGCCCGTGACGCCGCACCTGCTCACCAAGAAGGAGAGGAAGGTCCGCCGCAAGGAGGGCACCGAGCGGCTGGGCACGCTGGACGAGCTGGTGCAGAGTCCCAAGGAGATATTTGGGGATGCCTATTGAGATACCAAGCCAAACCGGTGTTTTGTGTTCTTTTTTTTTGTATATATGGGAGGTTTTGGTCGTTTGTTTGTTTGTTGGCTGGTTGGTTGGTTTCTCGCCAATACCGCGCGCATGTGCGTTGGGGTTAGATATCATGACTTATGACTCGTGTAGCTTATAGCTGGTGGTGGACAATGAACGCGCAAGCTGCTGCTGCTGCTGCTTGCTTGCTTGCATCCTATCACATCATAACATAAGATGCCATACCATATCCCATCTCGAGATCACCCATACCACACCATACAATACCCCCGTCGTCTGCTAATCGCACAACAGCCTCGACAATCGCTCATAGTCCACGCCACTGCTTTACTTCGAGACCCACCCAAACCAACTCACGACACATTTCAAAAAAAAGGAACGTGTCGTTATTCGTCTAAAGACATTAAACCATTACTCAACTATGGATCGTCACCGCCTCCGTCGTGCCAATAATGATGCCTGCCGGGTAGCTGTAGATGTAGATGTAGATGTAGATGACTCTCCATTACCCCCCCCCCCCCCCCCCCCCCCCCCCCCCCCCCCCCCCCCCCCCCCCCCCCCCCCCCCCCCCCCCGTGTGGGGCTGCTCTTCCTCCCCCCCGCCCGGCGCCGGGGTGGCGCGGGGGGGCTGAGTGCGCGC
>JAFISE010000222.1:13494-42828 GCA_022560025.1 Stagonosporopsis chrysanthemi
GGGGGGGGGGGGGGGTGGGTGGGGGAGGGGGGGGGGGTGGGGGGGGTGGGGGCGGGGGGGGGGGGGGGGGGGGGGGGGGGGGGGGGGGGGGGGGGGGGTCTCAACGTACCGTAGTCGGCATACTTGCCGTAGCCCTTCTCGGTGGGCGCAGCTTCGGCTTCAGCTTCGCGTTTGTAGCCTCCGTATTTGCCGTAGTTGGCATACTTTCCATAGCCACCTTTGGGGGGAGGGTACGAGCCTGGTCAAGTGAGTGGCTGGTCGGAGTAGGTGCTTGGGCTACTACGTCAACATACCATAGTTTGCATACTGCCCGTAGCCCTTGCTGTCGGTGGGTGCGGCCTCAGGATCGGCCTCGGGCTCGGCCTCCCGCTTGCTCTTTCCACTGTACTTTCCGTAGCTGGCGTAGTGTCCGTAGCCACCCTTTGGCGGGGGGTAAGAGCCTGGTCTGTTAGAAACATTCATTGCTCACGCATGTCGCATCGTAGTGTACCATAGTGGGCGTATTCTCCGTAACCCTTCTCAGTGGGGGCAGCCTCGGCCTCAGGTTCGGCCTCAGGCTCTGCCTCACGCTTGTATCCTCCATATTTGCCGTAGCTTGCATACTTTCCATAGCCACCTTTAGGAGGCGGGTAGGAGCCTTATATTTATCAGACGTGTTGATTGTTTGAGCCTGTTGGTGACATACCGTAGTCAGCATACTTGCCGTAATCCTTCTGCTCGGTAGGTGCGGCATCAGGCTGAGCCTCAGGTGCAGCATCTGGGTTTGCGACCGGGACGGCGACGGTCGCAGCCGCAAGAGCCAGAAGGGCGTATGCGTACTTCATGGTAAGAGGCTGAAGGATGTGTGATTGGAACGAGAGGTTGAGGTTTTATGCCTGGGTTTGAACCTCTGAAGTTGTGGCTTGATCTTTCCATCGAGCAGCGCATAGAGGTTCATATATAACTCTCGAGGCCGTCCATCAAGACCGCCGCCATCTCAGCTTAGCATGTTCATGCAGTTGCAGACGGTTAGACCGATCATCCACGCCATGTCTTGGGGCGTGCAGTCGTGCTCACTGACGAGATCATCGTCGTGCAGAACTAATGCTGGAGAATATCGATTGCGGGATGGTAGTACTCGTATGGCTTGCGCAAAGCATCATGACGATGCTGCCTTGCCTGATAGAGGCCGTCTTAGCCGTCAATCCAGCCGTATGTCGCCATGTGTTGCCTGTGAGGTCGTGAAAGACGTGTTGGTAGTCCGTAAATAGTTCAAGCTAGCCGCTCTTCGTAGCTGTATAGTGCGGATCTTGTCGTGAAAGTTTTATGGGGTCTCCGCATGGAGGTACCGGATAGAACTCTGGGGCATATCTCCGGTGAGGTGTTAATTGCAGCACGGACGGTGAGTGGTTGAATCATGTCACGTGGTCGGGCGTCAGCTCTCGTATATGCTGCCACTTGGTGCTTGAATGCAGGCTACATGCAGGGCAATGCATGCGATCGACTCCAAAGCTGGAGTGGCGAATGTCGTGATGGTAATACGAATTTCGTATCGTGATGCAACCCGAAGGCAGCATCGGTGTAGGCTATGGTACCGAGATGAGTGACAACAATCGACACTGCACATTCGAGACGTCGTTTGTAGCAATCTAATGGGAATGCGGCACAACGTCAGAGACATATGTGTGCCCCAACATCGCGAGGACTTCTGGAATCAGCTGCAGCACTCCAAGCGTGCGCTAGTCGTGAGGCGTGATCTTCGTTCAGCCCGGTTTTGTAGGCTAACGAATGCCCTTGTTGTCAGCTTCGGCGGGGTAGTTCTGGAATACGGTCTTGGTGTGTAGCTGCAAGCTTACCCGTCTTAGCCATATGTTCGATACTATTGCGCAGAATTCCAAAAATAAATCAAAGCTCCATTGCAAAAGTCGTATTGTTGCTCTCCAGTACCTCCATGCTCTTCGTCGTCGTTTTTCTCCCAACTGTGATCTTCCTCGCAATCTCTTGTCGTTTGAACCATCAAAATGTTTGGCAGGACACAGAAGCGAGAAACGTATAGCCCGGTGAAGTCTGAAGACAGTGAAGGCTTACTGGCAAACAATGAAACCTTGTCGGTCGGTGGACTCCCCACCAATGCCCCCCTTCGGCGTCAATCATGGATAGGGACAAGCATCATGATCTTTTGTACAGCAGTGCTATCTGCACTGTTCGGTGCCTGGGCTGCACGCCACGGACTGGACGCCGATGCTTTCAGTATACGGCACATCTCTGAGTACTGTATGTTTGAGCAGCAAAATGATCAAACGGACCCCACTGACAACAACCAGCTCCGATCATAAAAGACGCAGATCTGACTTTTGAGCGCGTCCGCTTCAATGGGTCTTTCCTCAAGCTCAATGCTTTCAGACAGGATGCTGGGCCCGAAGTTGACGCAGCCTGGAAGAGCCTCGGAGCCGACTTCAGCGCAGTCCGCATCCCAGCTTCTGAAGCTGCAGAGTCGAATATCAGACATGATCAGGTGAAGATCAAAGAGAAGTATGGTGGCGGTTTCCCTGCGAACGTGGAGGGCCTGCACCATCTCCACTGCTTGAATCTCCTTCGTAAGTCGCTTCCCTGGAACATCGAGTACTATAAGGCCATGAAGATGGGGCCTTTCGCAAATGAAGAACGAATCTTGAAGGCGCACGTCAGTAAGTCATATCCCAGGGCCGCTTGTGTTTGGATGAGAGCTTACCGGTGTCCTAATAGCCCATTGTCTCGATATCATTCGACAGCAGCTGATGTGCAATGTCGATATTGGCGTACTGGGGCAAGTATGGTACCAGCCACCTAACTCAGACATCGAGCCCTTTGTCGACTTTAACACCGTACATACATGTCGGTCGTTCGAAGCCGTCCGTGACTGGGCTGAGAAGCACCAGCTGCCGACTGACACGCCTGACGACTTTCTCGAAGGGCCGAAAGAGGGCGACAGAATATACCTGGATATTCCGTAGCCCCGGACTCAGACACAGGCGCTCATAGACTGTAATACAATGATAGCATGGTCAAAAGTAGAAATCAATGTACCTCTGAGGCACATCTTCAGTCCACCACTCCCTAATCAAGTCACCCCACCCCTCCCAAACGCTTTTGTCAAGCACATCTACTGCTCTTCCTCTTCTGACTGCGAAATCGAGGTCGAGGCTGCGCTCGCCATGCACGTAGATCTTTCCTCGCGCCTTCGCCCTAAAGCGCATGTCAAGTCTGTACTGTGTGACAATGCGTCGCGCTGCGAGAACGAAACGTTCTTTCTCCTGCGCGGTGCGCATGTCTTTGGGGTCAACAATCATGACGACATACTCGATATTAGGGAAATCGCGCAAGCAATTCGTTAGTGCGCCATCGACAAAGGCAACACGAACGACTTGCGTGATTACGATCTTCCTTAGCGACGTCGCATCGCTGCCGACTGCTTCGAGAAAGTGAGCAAGCAGGCCGGCATCTGGCGAATCATCGAAATGCTTGTTAATCCGGTCTTCGAGATCAATGAACAAGAGATCCATATCGAGCCGGAAATAGAACTCCACGGGCCTCGGATCGAGAGGAGACGGCAGATAAATTAGGGCGTTGGTGCGTCGCGCGTGATACTCCGCTTCTGCACGTGCTTCGCGGCAAATGTTTACCACGGTGGGCGCTGGAGTTGGTGAATAGCGTGGGCAGAACACATCTTCGGTGTGCTGGTCATCGTGTGCTTTGCTTCGTATTGTCACGATCCGAGGCGGTTCATCGAAATAGGCATACGACCAGATCTGCAGGCGGACCTCCTTGGGCAGATTAAAGATTGACATGAGAGGTAGTTGTGAAAGGATGGCTGGGATTGTGGGGCAATGACTGGCCGAATGTAACTGCCCGAAGCGGTAACTTTGAGAAAGTGTGGAAAAAGGGTGGTTGTATCCGCCCTCTTGCATCACGTCACAGCCTGTTAGATCATGTTAGATCAAGCCACAAGCTAATGGCGCGTCCACGTGATGGCGCGTTTTGCTTCTTTGTGGCCATATAGTGTTTAGCCACATATAGTGATCGGCCACCCCACCACAACGCGTTACTCAGTTTTTGACCCCTATTATCATTAACACCACGCTTCCAAAATGGATGCCCGCGGGCTAGGTATACAAGCTGCTATTGATGACCTTTATGCTGGTGTTTTTACAAGCCAACAGAAGGCTGCTGCAGCCTATGGTGTTCCCCGATCTACTCTCCAAGAGCGCATCAACAGTTGCCAACCCAACGCGATAGCTTACTCAAATCAGCAGCAATTGACTCTAGAACAAGAGGCCTTTCTAGTAGATTAGATACTTAATAAGGACTCACGCGCACAACCTCTATCTCATCCTCGCGTGCGAGAGATAGCCACTTGAATCCTTTGTATAAACAGTGACTACGAGACTCTTAGGCAACTATAGGTACCCTGTTTCATTAACCGCAACCCACAGGTTGCCTCTATTGTCAGCTGAACAATCAAAAGCGCACAGACTACAGCAGCTAGCTATAAGACTATTTAAGCCTTTCTTAAGCTGTTTAAACATACTTAGGTTAAGCTGGGTATGCAATATAAGTGTCAGAACCCAGCCCGAGCCGCTGAGCCAAACAAGCACCAAAAAGGTCAATAGTACTCACAGACTGTGAGTACAGGCTCGGAGCAGTACTATATCGTCACTGTCAGCCTGGCCAGGGTCTGACAGCTAGGGCCTGACAGCCAGGGTGTAACGACGCAGGATGCTAGAGGGGTCCGAATCGCATAGGTATCCGCTACGAGGTGTATGGAAGCACTGGGATAAACTGCAGGACTAGATCTCTATTCCTATAGGTCTTGTACGAAAGGATACTTCAAAACTATCTATCTGAACTCTGTAGAGGCTTCCCCTCTTATACCTGGAAGCTCGGGGAAGACTGTACAGAGGAGCAGTTGGAAGACGGATCTGAGTCGGGTAGTTGTCGGGTGATGTAAGGTAGGCTTGAAGAACTGGGCTTGTTCTTACACAGGGGCCTGACAATAAGGACATATAGAACATAGATAAGACTGGGGTTGCCCTAGGGGTATGTACCAACACTTAGGTGCTTGCTAGTTTATTAAAGAAGAAGGCTTATATCAAATCTCTAGAGGATCGTAAGTGGGTATCAATTATTAAGACTATCTCTGCTACTGGCATTAAGCTCCAATGCCTAGTTATCTCCAAGGGCAAGCATCTACAATCTACCTAATTCCCTGCAGAAGGTACTCTAGATTGGCTCTATACAACGTCAGAGAATAGCTAGACATTAAACGCAATTAGTTATAAATAGTTACAGCGTATTTTTATACTGAATACTTTACTATCAACCTGAGGTTACTGTTTACTCCTTCTAGACAGCTATGGCTCCTACACTCCTATTGACTTTATGTGGCTCTGCAAGATCAACCAGATACATCTACTGTACCTCCTACTACACGCCTCTCACGTACTACAGCCGCTAGACCTTGCTCTATTCTCTATAGTCAAGTCTAGGTACTGTGAGCAGATCTGAGCTCTCTCTGCCCTAGATAACGCAGCACCTATTAAGAAGGAGCGCTTTGTAGTATTATATAACAAAGCAAGAGAAGAAGGTCTATTAGAACGAGTTATACAAGCTAGTTAGCAGGCAGCAGGTCTCTGCCTATATAACCCAGAGCAAGTCCTTCACTTATCTCAAATCTCTGGGCGTCCAAGTACTCCACCAGCAACCAACCAGGAGGCAGCTACCTCAGAGCTAGTATTCAATACCCCTCAGAGCTCACAGGCCCTATATAAGGCTCACTAACAGTTACTACTGTCAGAGAACCTCTCACGGAGTACCCGGCTTGTTCTTGGCAAAGCAGGTAAGGCTATTGCAGCTGCAAATACTTGGGCAGCTCAACTCCAAGCTAAAAATGAACGACTTAAATATTAACTAGATAGTACTAGAGTTACTCGCTCACGGAAGCGAGTTCAAGTTGACCCAAACACGCGCTTTAGTAACGTTGAGACGATTAAGGCTGCCATTGATCAAGCAGCAGCTCTACAGGCTCAACGGGCAACCAAGTCACCTGAGAAAGAAGCTCAAAAAGCAGCAGCAGCAGCAGCTCTTACTCTCAACTCTATGTGCACTGAGTGGCAAATATAATCGTTGTTGTTGAGTAAAATTGCAACTCTATACTGTGTGGCTGCTTTGGGTGGGGTGGCCGATCACTATATGTGGCCGAACACTATATGGCCGAGCTTATGTCTATCCAAAAGCGAGCAGCTGTCTATGCTGCTGCAGGCGTAATATCGTTGATCCTTCCCTCCAACCTCGGTGCAATCGCTTTCGTCCAATTGACCTGAATCTCCTGCTCGCCCAGCTCGTCACAAAGCTTAGCCGAACCTTGCAATTTTGCCAGCCGTGTCCATTTGCGCAACGACTTCCTCAAAAGATCCAGCTCTTGCTGGTTAAAGTTAATGGGTATGCTCGCATCATACTCTGCACCATCGTCTTCGTCTTCGTCCGCGTCAGGATCCTCTGACTCGCTGCCTGATGCTGCTTCTTGAGCCTGCTTGGCGACTCGATCAATGCTTGGAAGCTGTGGCTTCTGTTTGTCCACAGGTGATGCTGGCGACGCCTCGTGAAAGGCGTGTTTGTGGTTCTTCTGGAGGTTGGTTTGAATGTGAGAAAACCGCTTGTCCATCGACGCGCCCCAACGCTTCCACTTGCCGAGCACCTTCAATGACATGAAATACTGCCGCAAGATCGTCGAAATGAGAACACCGTTCTCCTCGCTGACCAGCTCCACGGCGGTGCCACCTTCCTCTTCGATGAGCAGCGAGGTATATCCGTCTTTGCCACGCCCCATGTACCCACGAGTAGCAAGCACGTAGATGCGCTCGTTGTCTACCGGCTCTTCGGCAATCGTTACGTTAAAGACCCTCGACATAGGTGGTTGGGAGTAGTCAGCGTCGAATGTTATATTCGACACCTGAGGGAACCTACCCTCCAGCGCAGGATAATTGCTGACGCCGTTCTCCAAAGCCTCAACAATCTGCTTGCCAGTAACCTTCATGACAACCACAGGATCTTCAAATGGAAAGCAATTAACCAAATCTCGCAGCTTGAGGACGCCAGGTGGATATACCTGATCGCCCCGAATGGTGCCGGCAGCCATGATACAGCATTCGGCCGAGTAGTAGTAACGCATAAGATCGCACACAAAATTGCCGATGTTTGACTCCTTCGTTCGAACAGTCGTGAAGCGAGCGTCGAGTGGAGCAGCTGTGTAACCAACAGGCTTGTCTAGCCGCTTCTTGATGTCTCGTGTCTGCTCATCAACCAGCTTCAGCGCCTCGGCATCCTCTTTAATGCTGCTGACCACGTCGCGTCGTACGATCTTCATGTCCCAGCCGTTGCCTTCGGGTTTACGCCATAGGTCGATATGCGAAAGCTGCTTGAAATCGGTGCCAGATCGCAGAACGTGCGTACCGTTGATGAGACTATAAGAGTAGTAGTGGTCGTGGCCACCCAGGATGAGGTCGATGTACTCGCTTCCACAGTTCTCCGCGAGCTTGTTGTCGTTGGGCTCTCTTTGATGAGCAACGCACACGATGATTTCGGCACCTTGTTTCTTCAGGTCCGGAATAAGTTCTTTGGCAGTCGCCGACGCGCTCTTGTATATGATGTCGGGAGGTAGTGCGTTGATGGTGTCGAGCCACTCTCTCTCCGCTAATCCAATGACACCGACTTTGATGCCGTTGGACGACGTGAGCATGACAGTCTTCTTTGCGTTGCCCAGAGGCACATTTTCGCCAAGAGCTGGATCGAGAACGTTTGCAAGCAGCCATGGGAACTTGCATTTCGAGGTCAAATATCGGTACTGTTTTACGCCAAAGTCGAGATCGTGGTTCTATGCAGTTGTCAGCGATTAAACCTCTGTCGCATGACTCGCGACGTACCCCAACGCAGGAAACATCAGTGCCTAGTGTATTCAGCACGGGTACCATGTGGCTACCTAGAATAAGAGTCAGCCGCACCAACCGAATGTACCAGACGGAAAGCACCATGTTCCAATGCTCCAAACTCACCTTTTGTGATACTACTCTCAATGCTGGGGTTAAAAGCATCTCCAGAGAAGAACGTCAGTGCTTTGGGCTGTCCTTGAAATCGAGCATCGTCTTTGTAGTAGTTTACCAAGGTCTGGAAGCGAGGGTAGCCACCGACAGGCTCCTGACTTCCAGCTTCGATGTGGTAGACATCGTTGTAATGCAAGAAACGGAGATCTGGTGGAGAACTCGGTGCCCCGCCTTGTGGCTCCGCAATGAGCTGCTCTTCAGCAGTGGGAACGTTTTTAGGTGCCATGGGAAGATTTGAACGATCGTAGAGACAAGGGAGAGATGATTCAGTTGGCAAAACGTCCAAGACACTTGCGTCTTGAGCTTACGGGTGGCGGTGAGTGTGATGGCAGCCCTGCAGCTAAACAGATTCAGGGTCCAAGCTGAGGCTGAGCGTGTTTCGCGTGACCAATCACTATCCGAAATTACAAAGTTATGCAAGGATGTCGTTTCGAGCGCGGTCTTTTGGAATGATGATTGACTATCTTGAGCATCTATTTCTTCAGGGCCGATCGCCGTGATGTATCGCTGTCGCTATGCATGCATTTTCCGAAAGTCATTGGAAAATGCCAGGTATGAAAGAATCAACGCACACCACCGCCTATGAAATGCTGGTGCATATAACAGTATACACAAGAAAGACGTGTGGAGCCGCTCGACTGCGAGTCGATGCAAAAGGTCAGACTAATCGAACGCCCCAAAAAAGAATACCTTCCCATGCCTGTTCCAAAAGAGTCGGCTCTAGGCGTCATAATCATGGGCGAAGTCTGAACGCCCCCAACCTGAACGCCACGAAACCCACAAATCCCAGAAAAAACAGATTGGGAGCTTCAAAGAGCATTCCATCCAACCCAAATATCCTTGAGCTTAGCCTTGCCCTTTCCCTTAGGCCCACTCGCCGGTGGACCCGTCCCAGAACGCCTTGAACTCCTTCCGAATTCCTATTGCCTACTACTACCCGGACGTTTCCCCTTCGCCTTGGACTTTGCGTGCTGCTCCTGGCACTCGTCGCTGCAGAACCATTTGGCTCTACCCATGGGTGCTTTCTCTAGTTGCACGCAAGGAAGGTGGAACCACTCGCGAGGGCACGCAGCGTTGTCGCAGGCGACCATCTGCCCGTACGACACCTCATTGCAATAGCAATACCGCGGCTCGTCCTCGCCATCATCTGTCTCTGCGTCCTGATATTCTTGTTCGGGGGCGACGGAGCTCGCTGCCGAGGAGGGAGGATTCGATTTGGCGGTCGGAGTAGGTTTGAGTGCGGGCGAATCTGTGGCTGATGTGGCAGACTGCCCGCCTTTCTTGTTGCCGCGTTTTGATACTATCCCTGTTGCTGTGCTGTTATTCTCGGAAGAACCATTAGAGTTCGAGTTGCCGTTCTGCGCGTTGCGGGTACTGCGACTGCGTGCCATGGGGACCTCAGGGAACGATCCTGCAACAGGGGTACCAGGCTTCGATGCTCGAGCAGCCCTAGCCGCAGATGACATCGTCGCTGGCGTGTCAATATCCATGCCCTCCGGCTCTTCTTGCACATGCTCTAGATCCTCCTGTTTGAGGACGGTTGGTGGCAAAGGCACAGGACCCTCGGTTGTTTCCTGTGGAATCGATGCGTCTTTCGCTGGGTCGTGGTCACGAACAATGCCCGCAGCCTGTTCGAGCTCAGTGATAGCATTACTGGGACCTTGCTGAACGGAGTGTGAAGTTGAGGGTCGTCGGACGGGTGCAGCTTCAGGCACGCTGCCAGATGTGGAGTTTGCGGTGGAATTCTTCCTTGCCCTGGACGATAGCGGACGATCTGCAGCGCCGGCAATAGCCTTGTTGATGGCGAAGTTCGCAGCAAGTGGTGAGGAGGCGGGCGGAGGGGAATAAGTAGGTAGCTGATTCTTGCGGGGGCCGGGGGCTGGGGCTGTGCGTGGCTTGCGTTTGGCAGCGGCGCCATTCTCGATGCTTGGAGTTGCTCGAGGACTTGAGCCGGCTCGTACGTTATTGCCCGCATTCTTCAAAGCACCACTCATCGATCGTTCCATGGGTGCAGCCGTTGGCGCTGCAGCTGCGAGCGTTTTCTCGGTCTTCTTCCTCTTGCCTTGCTGCCCAGCAGCGCTGCCTAGTATGCCCAATCCAACGCTGCGATGGTCTGCAGTTGTGTCAGGAGCGTGAGCCTTCCTCTTCTGTGGCTTCTTCGCGGCCGGTCTGTCATCAAAGTCAGAGTCGATCTGCTGCTGGCGGCTGCGCTTAGCTAGCATTGCCTCACGGCGGGCCTCGCTCTTCGCAGCGATAGAGTCGACGTCGTGCACATGCTGAGCGGCTGCGGCCAAGTTGTTCGCAGCAGCCACTTCCCGCCGCTGGCGCTCGTGATTTGGAGCACCCTTCTTCTTCTCTTCTTTGTCTGCGTATGCCCAATGTGTAAGACTGCCGTAGCGAGCCTCTTCGCTGATTTCGGTATCGAGCTGCGAGTACGAGTGCGTCATGCGCGTAAGGCCTTTATCCTTCGTGGCCTTTGCCCCTTGGAGCACAATAAGCTTCTCGTCTAGAGTCGGAAGAATATTGTGGATGAGCATGCGCAAGCGCAGGAAAAGTTGGCGTTTCCTGATCACAGCCTGCTCGTCTGGGGGAAGGCTATCGAAGTTCGGGGGAGGCTGCTAGGAGGTGTCAGCTGGTGTGCTGACGGGCTTGACTTTGTCAGCCTTACGTTTGGGATCTGCTCCGCAGCGTCTACGTTCTGTTCTATTGCGCGCCGCTGCGCGGTCGTGGTGATGGGCTGCTGCGCGATCTCTCTGAGCAGCTCCTCCAGCATGAACTCGGGATCGTGAAGCTTGGCTTCTACCTCCTTGAACATGGAGAAGTGCTTGATAACCTCTCTGGGAAAGGCATCGACGGCACCTGTAAAGTGTGTGAGGGCGGGGAAGAAGCCAGGCGCGCTGTTGGAAGCTTCGGGCGTCTGCTCCATCCCGTGGGCGGCGAGACGGCCGGCGAAGCTGCGCGCATAGTAGTTTGTAGGACGGACAGTGGCGCGGCCCTGCCGGGTAGAGGTTCGCGTGCCTGCAGTGGGAGGCATTGTAGCGGCGGGAGCTCAAGGCTGGTGGCACGACCGAGGACGAGTTGCCGGATACGCGCTCAGCGCAGAGCAAAGATGGCAGATTGGACTGGCGTGGCTGATGTGACGAGTGGGCGCATTTCAAGCGATGTAACGAGGTTTGCGTGCGTGTCCAGCGAGACTGCTCACGTATCGCACCTGGGAAGGCCTAGGGGAGCGAGCGAAGAGCAGCAACACGCTTCGGCGCATCAGCCCAGGCCCTGACGAAATCACCTGGGCGCGGCTTCTGCCGGCGATATCGGCATCCGGGCGCCGACCCTTCACCACTTCCTTCACCACTTCCTTCACCACTTCCTTCACATCGCCGAAGCCTTATCATCGTACAATAGCGAGTGAGTGGTCTTAATGTTGCAAACCAACGACCACGAATTGTTCAACGGCGCTTCTTCTTTGTGCCAATCTCTCAATGTGATGCGCGTCGATCTCCAACATCCTTACCATTCTGGGCATCTGACCACTGTATCTCGAATGGCCCTTGCTATCAGGACCGATAGCGCGCTCGAGAGACATGTTCGCTGGGACAAAGTCGTCTGTATATCTCTCACATGTTCTGTAGCATAAGAGCTGTGTGTGGTCTCGAAAGTCTTCGATGTAATCTGACCGAGAGACGCTTCAGCAACTCTCCAGAAGACGTCATCCCTACAACCTTGGCGCATGTATTCCTGAAGTTATTGTTGGTCACTCTACAGTCGAGCCGTGACTAGACCCCAGGATGGTCGTTGCTTGGCTAACGCCGCCGTTGTGGTCCCTCACCAAGTGAACCCAGTCTCCTCTTTGGCATGCTGGCCTACCCCACGGTTGCAGTTGCCGCTGAACGGCCGGTACCGAGTAAGCTCTGAGCTGGCACAGTGCTCACGATTTTGGACTCGAAGGATGTGAAGCTGCCCGCTGTGAGCTGTCATGCAAACAACTTGTGGGCGTGGCAGTAACCGCAGACCACAGTGACCAGGTCGACGCTGGCTCCGGTACCACTTTCACCACCTTTCGCGCATCGGTCGGAGCCTTGTTCTACAAGCGGTAGCACGCGAGCCCCCGGTGGGGCAGAATGGCTGTGACAATAGAAACGCCAGGCACCAAGTCAAACGCTCGATTGTCACCTCGAAGCAACTTCACCTCGAGTGCCTCACGTCGCCCGTGCCTCCGCTTGCTCTGATCAATATATAGCCCCTCGCTCAGCTACCTCGAGATCTATCTCCCACACCACGTCGCCGAGATCTCAACTTGCTGTAAGTCTGGCTTGAGCGCACTTTCACTGATACTTTGTACCAACAATTGTACTAGCCTGTTCCATCTAGTACCAGCTGTTCGCCATGGCCGCCCAGACCATGCCTGCCACCACCACAAACACAACTTCGCAATCCGCCATCCGTGACGCCATGAGCTTCTCAAACTTGCTCACTAACCATGCTGCACCTGAGGCTCCCACTCCTGAGATCTCCGCCGAGGTACCAGTTCTCGAACCGCCATCTACACCGAAGCATAGCTCTGCACTCACCGAGGACGGCCCTGCTAGCCCTGCCGACACGATCATGTCCGACCTCACCGAGGAGAACGATGGCGGCGATGCTAACGAGCAGCCCATTGAAGACTCCAATGACGATGATTCGATCGAGCGCGAGTTCGTGTGCATGAACGACGAATACAGCAAATGTCGCACCGGCCAGTACACTCTAGCGCTTTCTCGCAAGGTCATTTCAGATCACTTCGGTCGTAACAAGGCCTGCACCAGGGATTTGAAAGCATGGCCTCTTTTTTGCCGTAAACATTATCAGCGCGCGACCTACAACAAGGAGCTCTGGCAAGTTCGCAAGGTCAAGCTTATCCTCCGCCAGTTCGACATCATCGAAGCCGAGTTTCCAGGTACTACGTATGATATCACTCTGAAGAAGTCGGAGGAGGACCGCCTCAACGAGTTCTCCCGCAAGGTCGCTGGCGGAATGAGCGCAGAGAGTGCTGCAATTACGGTGGCTCCTGGCTCTGGCAAGGCTTTCGAAGCTCCAATCGACGTTCTACGCGAGCTAGACCAGTACATTGGCAAGGATAAGGCTGCGAAGGACGCAAAGGATGCTATGGATGTAGTCCTCCAGATGCTGCAAGAGAAGGAGACGGAGCAGGTTCCTTCCATTGAGTTCCTCCCCAAGCTTCCAGGCAAGGTATCCACCCCAAAGAAGTCGCCTGCCAAGAGCCGTGTCGCGAAGTCGCCGTCCAAGTCTCCGTCCAAGGGTAGCCCTCGCACCTCCACTCGTGGCAGCGTCAAGAAGACAAACCAGAAGGCTTAGGCTTTGATACGTCATCGCCATCTGCGCCTTTTCATGGACCGCCACCGCCGACAACCCGCGAGGTCTTGCTTGCGACGGTCCCGTTCTGGACGTACCGTCTAATTTTTTAGACATGTTCAACGAACACGACGTCCGATGCTTGCTATCATGCCCATGTATCACTACGTCCTCACAGAATCCTTTCTTGGTGCTGAACCATCTTGGCGCTGGATCAAGACGCCCTTCAGCGTACAAGACGTCAGTGTCGCAAGATTTTCTGTCACATACATGAGCTTTTTTTAAGCCGAAGCGTATGGCCCGCAAAAGCATTACTTCTTTGATTTTATTTTCTACGAGAGATACCCGTCATGTTCATGACGACTGAAATTTCTACCTTGGATGATTCGGCTGTATTGGCAACAACGTGGGGGATATCCTAAAAAAGCAATCGGGTGTTCCTTCAATCATCATGTGCATCATTTTCTCTACATTTGCAATGAAAACCTTGTCACAAGCCTGCCTCTTCCATCACGATCATAACCCAACGCATCTTTCAACGACTCACAGGCGAGGCTCCAACGTCCTCAGGTCCTCGTAAGACGCGTCACCGATACGTACCACATCTTCTGATTTCCCTTTCCTGCTGGAGGTGCGCTCTATAACCATGTCTCACTCATCTAAAGCCGCCTGCTTCCTCATTGTGTAGTTCCTGTCGGCGTTCAACATTGGTAGTATAACGCTAAATGTATTGATCACAGAGTACGCCGCGTCTTCTAGGACTTTTGTAACTCGACCATTCGCACAGGAAAAGCGTTCGTCTTTGCTAAAGAGAGCGAGATCAGCTCCCAACAGCGCTATAGTGAGGATGCTCGTAACTGCCGAGAGCGTAGCTGCCAGCGACTGCTTATCACCCAGCCGCTTCAGCTCCTTTGAATAAAAAACCACCAGGCTCGGCGCAGTGAGTTCCTGAAACATCCCAATGTAACACATAGGCGTATGTGGACGGTTTTGGGTTTGGTGCCTCTACTATAATAGAAAGGTCGGAGAGCAGACGGGAGAAGAAAGTTGGAGGGGGAATACTGCTGATGTGAAAAAAGTCCTGTGGAGTTTCGACGTGAGCTATGTATAAAGTCAGGTTTGAAAGTTGAATCGAATTCTACTACTGCTTGCACGGTCAAGATGATCATAATCCTCCTTTTCCTATACTAGCTTGCCTGCAGACCCGAGAAAGCAAGCGTTTGTTGATACGTCTATACGCTTTCCTATCACGCAGATATACTATCACTTAACCAACTGCTGGCTCTCAGCACCCACAGTATATATACCGAACCGCCCTTCCCGACTTTCCAGCCGAAACACATGATTGTCCTCCCAACCCTTTCTCGACTCCCCCCAGAACTCTTTTCCAGCAAGTAGACACGCTGTCCCGGCGATCGAACATGGATTGTGGGGTAAGACCCCCACTCGGGGCATCAGCACCCAGCTCAAAGTACCGCACAGCATCATAATGCCGAGAATGACCTGCAGCGCGATCTTGGGTGCCGAGTGCTGCACTAGGCGAGAATGGCTTCTTCTCATGCTTCCTTGTAGCCGCTGTGATGGCTCGGTTGAGTTCAGTGGAACGCGGAATTTGCGTGACTGGACTTGTGCCATGTACCGGCCGTACATTTTGCTCACTGCGCTCATGAGGCGTGGGATGTTGGCGTCTCCAACAAGCTCGGCCGCGGGAATACCCTCCTTGCCGTAGATGATGGCGGCGAAAAAGGGGTGTAGCTGGGAGGCCTCGTTGTTAAAGGTACTGTTCCGTGTGATAACAGCCAAGTGGTTCATATTTCTGATAACTGGATATTGTTGACTGCCACCGACCCAGCGCATCGTGTCTTCGTAAGTGGTTGGTGGATTTGTGGTGTCAATCCTCATATCTGGTAGAAGGTATGTGACCTTGGCGTCGACTTCTTGTATCCTTTGAGTACAGTACAAGGAAGTAACTAGATTTTTGGCAACTGCGTGGGAGGTGTCATTTCGTCTCGGTGCGTTTGATTCGGTGGTACGATTCCCTGGAAAGAACCCAAAACTGAAGACTACTGTCGGGCACTCTTTGTATCTAACAAAGTCATCATCAACATTTAGGTTGAAAAAGTTGAGGGGATCGTGTGCCAATATCTGACTGTAATCATAATGAAGCTCCAAGATTGAGCCATCGTAAGATGTTTCTGACCTCGACTGTTGCGAGAAGGCCAAGTCTTCTCGGGAAAATTCGTCTCCTGAGGTTTTCCCATCAACGGTAACACAAGTAGTGGGGAAGTCAGCGTCATACGCGCTCTGATGGTTTCCGATCTCAGACGGGTCCGTTGTTGTACATTGGAGCACAGCTCGCCGAGCGGGTACGACCATGTCGATTGTGTCTCGACCGTTGGAAGTTGGCATGGGGTCAGAAACGGAAACCGAAGGCAACGCGATGTCTTCATAAGTCCCTATGGGGTCTGTGGTATTTCCCCAAATCAGATAGTTGAGGACATAGGATGCAGACGCATCTAAGGAGGCAGCATCATCCGCCTCTTTGTAAGCGTATACGTTGGGCGCAATGTAGTCCCACGTCAGATTCCAGGACGTTGTGATCTCTAGAGCAATTGCAGTGCTCGTATCAAAAGAACGAATGCTGTAGAGACCGGATACCACAATGGTGAGGAGAGCACCGACGACAGCGGCCAAGGCAGAGATTGCAGAAGAATATTGCTTGCTGCGTAGGGCTGGCCACAAAGAGAAAAGAGGCGTACTCCCCAGGTAGTCTGTAGAGATTGATCCTTTAGCTGAAGCGCCGTACTTGGTAGCCAGGACGGAGTAAGGGGACAGCAGCGCTGTGTTGAAATGAATCGATGAGTAAAGCAGAGCAATCCCTGTCATTACAAGAGCCGGTACGATGGCAGTCCAAAGAAGGCCCCACTTGTCAGATGAAAATGTGAGGAGCCCATCTGAGTGGTCGGAAACTCGTTGTAGTATTTCCAAAGTGATGATAGCCGCTGAACAAAACACCGTCGCGGAGATTCTAACCCAAAGTCGTAGACTTAAGGGGTACCAATTGCAACGACACGTGTTTTGAACAATGTGTTGCTCTGGCGCTTTATCCCTAAGATCATCGCTAGGCGGGATTGGGCGGAAGGCGATGTAGAACGGTTGGGCGGTGGATGCGGTCGAGTGGAACAAATATCCCGTGGATGAACTAGCAACTTCTGCAAAAGTCCGATCCTCAAAGAAATTGTTTTGTCTGTTGGGGCCAAGAGTTGCCGCAATCCCACCGATACTGTTTGGATTGTGTGGTATTACATCCTGTGGTGATATCCATATCAAGACAATCGCTGATATTAAACATAGCAGTAATATGGTGGCAATTGCAATGGCAGGCGTCTTCTTGGCATGAAGACGAGATTGCAGGTACTGTGCCGTGCCGCTGATAGTTGAATTTTGTTCCTGAAGCATTTGTTGCCCAACGATCATCGAAAATGCACCCCTGAAGGTGTCTGATATAGATGTTCTAAGTACTTCAGGGTCCATTAATGGCTTCACGGACGGACTCCCATGCTTGCCGGTAGTGTATGGTAGAGAAGCTAGAACGAGGAATGGCGATGTACTCTCAGAGATGTTTCCAGACGGTTTGGACCACGGTACTGTAATTTGGCTAGATCCTTCCAGAGTATAATTGAAGACTGCAAAGGGATCCAATACCTCCGGTTCCACTCTATCTCCGGACTCTGATTCTGAGCTTTCGTAACTCTGCTGTCCAGTGCCGTCCACGTGAACTGAGATTTTCTTGACAACAGCAGATGGTCGACATAATAGGGCGCTGTAGCATCATTGTTAGTATCTTGCCAAGAGCATCCAACACCCACCTACCTATAATTGACCAAGCTAAGATTGAAGTTCATCTGCGCCACAACTGCTAGGATGGCTGTATGATCTCCACATCCCACAACCCGTATATTTCCCATGTAGTGCTCATTCTTGTGATCCCAAGTGTACTTTCCCTCACTATCAGCCAGGTGAAAGTACAGTCGGTCTTCGCACGATGCAGAAGTGAACGTCAAGTTAAGCTGGACTTGACATCCAGACGTGGAGTCACAGTCAGAATCCCAAGAAATCTCAGCTGGTTCGCAGGAAAGATCGGGAAACAGCCCTCGTGTAGTCGCAGTGTATGTGATATTGGGTAGCATTGCGTAATCAGTGGGGAGAGAGAACGGCTCTGCAACGAAATCAGTAGATATCCATGGAAGCGGCTCGATACTACCGTCGCGGACGCCGCTAAACAATGAAATAGTATCGTAGTCTCCGTTCGATTGATTCCAGGAGCTGTAGTCAAATGTTGCCGTTTGCACCAGGTTCATATCTGGAATTGACATCCAAGTAGGCTCTACAGTAAGAAGACCTGTAGACAAGATTTTCTAGCATAGTCAGTACTACTCAGCAATTGACATTGTATCAAGCACTTTGCTCAAAAGTCTGCGTAAATAGGGTCCTTACAACTGTCGTCAAAGCCACTGTGACACTCAGCGCAAGTACAACCGGCCATTCCAGGTTCTTGAGCGCCGACACTAAGATTACTGGTTGCAGTGGTGTTACATGATCCAAAAGCAAGCTCCTAGATCCTGTGGTGGGGCTCAAGGAAAGATTCCTCCATGGCTGTAGTAACCGTGTAAAATAATCTACCGGATTCCAAAGTGAGAGTGTGGCAACCATGACTGCTTAAATCAGCTCAGGCTCAGTCGCAGCACATATGTACGTACCTGCAGTTGGCAAGAACCTCCAGACATACGTCATCTCTGCCGAGCCTTTCGAAGCACACAGTCCATTATTACGATAGGAAGCCACGTAAAGCATTAACACCGCTGCCAGCATTGTGCCGAAAACCGAGGCGTAGGCAATAAGCCACGGCTTTTGTAACCAGAAGGGGTTCCACATTTTTTGTTGTTGACTTTGCATGGGCGCAGACGTTTCGGTTTTGTCTTGCTGCAAATCGAGATCCGATATGTGTGGACTTATGGTATACGCATATGTAACGCTACGAGGTGTGCTATTCAGTGAGGCCCTGGGCAATAATGGGTCTGATACCGTAATCTGGCCCTCGGTCTCTTGTCGCTCCTGTACGGCATAGGACTCGTTGAAGGTCTGCCCTTCGGTTGCTGGGGTCAATATCGTCAAAGACAGACTTGAGTCTTGAGTTGTGCTAGTGTCATATGCCGACATGTCGTTTGCTTGAGGCTCTGGTTCGGCTCCTTGGTCTGTCATACCGTTCAGTCGCTGTCCTTTCGTACAGTCAAAGCTCACGTTATGTGCGTCAAACGCAGCTTGATCCGTACTAATCGAAGATGCGGTTGTTTGCGAGGTTTTCGATGTATGTAAATCCTCCAAAGCTGCATCGATGTTCCCCTCATTGCACAGAAGTCCACTGAAGGACTGTCGGGAGGTTGATGGCACAGACATCGTACGAGTACAGCCAAAAAAGTGTGCAGCTACTATCACTTCGAGCAGCGATGAAGTTGCTGCTGGTTGTGGATCTACCAGCAGTAAAGTCAGAAGATGTCGGGAGGTTCATGTATCGTTCATGGTTTCAGCCTTGCGCGTGCATGAGCAATCTTGGCACTGCAGGGTTGGATTTCATAGCCGCCTGATCACGACGAACCGGCCATCATTATAACTGTTTTGCGCCCGTAATATAAGGAAAATATCAAGCCACTACGAGTCGTTGAAACCTCAAGAATTTGATTGAGGCTTATAAGGTTATACGACTCACATAGATCCTCCAGAGCCGGTATTCCAGATAAACACCGCTTAAGAGTGGCCTTGGCTATTGTTTCCTTACGCTATAGTTGGTTAGACTGTGCATGCGTAAGAGTTGGTGGCGGCTTACAGGTTGTGGGGGCCAGATCTATACTCTTTAGAAAGATAACAGCGAAGCGTGAGTTGACAGTTGGATAATCCGTATCAGCGGCTCCTCCTCTAGTAGTTCAAAGGCCATCCAAAATTCTGGACTTGAATCCTAGAGACAAGATTCAGACATTGATTGGCTGGATGTTTTTCTCACTGTGTCCGTACGCAGATCAAGAAGCAAAGACGCGCTAGAGATAGCAGGCGAATGGGTGTGTTATTTTCCAATCGCGCTAAGGACGGCTGCAGATATCTAATTATAGCGTTATGACTGTCTTTGAGCTTTGTCTCTCCATCCTCCAGCAAAAAACATACCGCAGGATACTTGACACTTACCTAACCTAGGCTTGTTAGCGGAACATTATTTGGATCTTGTGGCCTTTTTCTAGGCCATGTCGGGGGTGACTTGACACCTCATAAAGGTCTAGCGCTGAGCATGTAAGCAATTTTACAGTATCTCTGGTTGCGTTACAACTTCTACGGCCACCATTTCTGGCGGCAGCAACCTACCTTTCTGCTGGGTCCTCAGTGTTGGATCTACACTGTTGATGCAAAGCGAGTCGATCCATATGTACCTACAAATTCAATCTCAGCCAGCCTGTGTATTCAACGCTGGGGAGACTTACCTTTTCCCTTAGGCCATAGTCACATGTATAGCGTCACGATACAGCTTGGGAAGGCTGTTGATCTCAACACCGCATCTTAGCAAATCGATGGTGCTCTTATCGCATTTGCAGACTCTGTAGATTTCCTGTGAAGCCTACCAATCTGTTGAGGGATCAACAACACTTACAGGTCGATGCTGTTTGGCGGCATGTTGCCCCAGCAGTGACTCAGTGCCACGTATTCCGCCTGAGGACACTCAACTCCTTCGGCCAGACGCACACAATCAAGCTCATTACCTGGAGATATTTCGATAATTCGGGTCAGGAGTCTGCTTCCAGCCTGGGCCCTGCAAGAGAGATGCTGAGTCTGGCAAGCTTGTATCCATTCCACCGTCTTGCCAATTGCTGCGCTTGACAGACGATCGCGCTCCGAGTCACTCATCTTGATCTCGGACTCTGGTACCGGTCCTGAAGTATCTGCAATGTCTTAGACCAGGTCGCAGCATCTATCGAGAGGTCTACCTGAGGTGGGATACATATAGTATACCCCGGGGTGTTGTCCTGTGGGACATACATATGTAGACACATTACCTTGGCCTTCCATGCTTGTGCTATTTTCATGTGTATAGGTCCGTTCTGATCCAGATAGAAAGCATTTCCTGGCTTTGACTTGGGATTTAGAGCAGCCACAGTGAAGAAGGTGCACAAACGGCAACCTAGGCTTGCTGCCTCCACAAGGCTTACCCAATTCTTGTGATGGATCTGACCTCCTGGCGACTTCTCTAAGGCAAGCATGCATTCATAGGTGAGCGTAGCACATTTCTTGAAAGAAAATTCGACCTTGCATCGTGGGCCTGAAAGCCTTCTGGCAACTCCTTTGGCTTCTCTTCCGCTACTTCGCCCCTGGAAGCAATGTCGTGCAATCTAGGTGTAAGACCAGTCATTGTCATAGACTGAGGAAGAGCTGCGCCGCGCTCATGCACGCTGCTCTCCTATCGGTAAGCAAAAGTGTATCACGAATGCGAGGGGCAAACCAGATTGAAAAGCCATGAGGAGAATTGAGGTCACCTCTCCGCGCTGCGTGGGCTTTGGGAACGGTTATCCTCCAAACGTCAACGAAGCTGTTCACAATTCGCTCTGACAACAGCCCCTCCCCGACAGTAAACTCCAGTCCCCACTCCGCCCGCCGTCAAGCCACGCTAAGCTTAGGAAGGCGCCTCCACCACCCGTCGAAAAGCCAAGCCTTCAACTTGAAACACCAAAAAAATCGAATCAACGTCCACCACTGTTTGATCTCCAAACCAATCTTTCCCACCCCTGCATGCTGCATTTGACCGCCCAGGAAATTAGTGCATTGGATCCAGCCCCGGCACCCACCTTCTGCACCGGTCATAGACGGTGTGGGCTTGGCTTCCTGTGCGCTGGACGTGCTGCGCCGACAACCGGTGGAGGGTCGTACGAGGCAGAATAGGCTGCTCGTTGACCGATTGAGAGCTGTGTTGTACGGTACTGCACGATCAGTCGACGGCGGGTTGTCGCAAAGGCTGAGATGCCGGACGCCTTACAAGGCTTCCTTTGGACTGCGTTGACGGCGTCAGATTTCTGCGTTCTTGTACAGCCTCTCACCCCTCATTGTGCGCCCACACCACTTGCCCACGCGATCCGAACGCGAAGAATGCTCATGAACATGTCCGCCGTATTGCACAAACGGGATAACATCACTTACTAGCCCCATTTCTCCCAGCCTTGCCGTTCAGGTGACAGTTGATGGGTATGTGTCCGTCACTAGTTGCCGTCAGGATCCATGGCGGAGATTGCAAGGAGATGTCGCGATGCTTTTTTCGGGATTGCTCGTGCACTCGGCAAGAAGCGAACGTTGGAACGGGACGTCAAGCAGATATTGCGCCGCGATTGAAGTATTGTTTGAGATTTCATTACTCGTACTTTCCGTGAAAACGGTACGTGAAGATGGGTAGCTAACTGCTATGGGATATTGAGGCGCGCCGGCCGATACAACTACTGAACAATGACGTGATGTTGATCCTCCAAACGCCATGCAATGCTATGCGTGCTATGCAAATGCTCAAACGAAACGCCGTGTACTATGCGATGATATGTTGAATGGTTGCCCTGCAATCTTTTCGGCATATCATGTCCATGTAGATCTTTTTCATCTCGGTGAGATATGATGCGAAGAGGAACTCGATGAACTATGTGGATGATATGGGAAAGCGAATGCGATTCTAGTAAGCCGCCTGGCGACTTGTGTAGGCACCGGCGAACATCCTGTTGAAGAAACCACCAGACGTCTTCGCCTTCTTCGCCGGCTTGTTGTCGTCGTAGAGAGGAAGCGAGTGCTGGAGCCGGGTCTGTGTAACAGGTGCCTGGATATGTACAAGAGTTGCACCCTGATCGTAGGTGTGCATGATAGCCTCGGTGGGCTCATCGTGATAGCTGGAAGGCGAGGATGTAGTCGAGACGGAGGCGCTGCGGGTGGCAGGCGACAGAGAGGGAGTGCGAGAGGCTGCGCGAGAGGAGGAGTGGTATCCATACTTCTGATGGCGAGGGGCATATGAAGCGTACTCGTAGGAGGAAAGGTTCTCGGCGGTGAGCTGGTACTGTTGCTGACGGTTGTACTCCTTCTCCTCCTCGATGAGCCTGGCCTTCTCGGCCTGGCGCGATTGCCAGACACGGATCGGAGCAAGGAAGGGCTCAAGGTGGTAGTAAAGATCCTCAGGGTTGATGCGGAGGTCCCAGTCGAGGAGGAAGAGGAGCTGCTTCTCCATAAGGTTGACCTCGGTGATGGAGAAACCGAAGTTGTCGTAGCCGCGGACAGCGCTGTAGCGAGCCCAGTGCTTGTTCTTTGGGGAAGAGTCGTTGAGGTTCTTGGCTGCAAGGATGAGAGAAGCAAGGAAGATGCGGTGGGTGGTGCACTTCATGCCCTTGGCGACAGGAGGGAGGCGGGACCGGAGGCGGGAGAGGTAGACCAAACTTGTCATCAGAGTGGGGACCTGGACGTGCGAACGCTCGACAAGGGATGTGATGAACTCTTCGACGGATGGCAAGAAAGGTTCCCTGGCCTGGTGGGGAGGAGAGGCTGGTGGTGTGGGAGGCAGGCTCTTGTCGAGCGATGCTTCACATCGGATGACTTGTGTGGCCTTCTGTGCGAGGTATGAGATCATGTCCTGGGAGACAGGCTGCTGGATGAAGTAATCCAGCGCGGCGCTGTTCTCCCTTGCAAGGTTTGCTGAGTAAGGCATGATGTGTGCTTGTGATGTGTTGCTGAGAAGGGTGGATGAGGGTCGACTATGACTGAAAGTACAAGCCGGCGTTGACTTTGTGTAGCAATATGCTGATCCAATAGCAGGTCTTCAAGACAGATTAATTCCGGTCTGTTGGAGTTGAGTAAGCGCAGTCCGGGGGGCTGTGGCTGAGGCTATGGTGCGAGGAAGTTCGACAAGGTTGAAACACAAGGCGACAGTGGATATTAAGACGATGACGATTCCGACCGGCGGAAAGCGTGACTGAGGGAGGTATCGAGGCGATACTGCTGCAAGGAAGAGTGGAAGGGAGAGTGTGGTGTTGGCACTGCCAAGCGATGAGGGTAATGCTGGAAAGGGTAAAGTGGATGGGGCAGTCGCGGACTGAAGAATGCAACCTGCACCGCTGGGGTGTTACAGGTGGAAAGAAGGGATGAGAGAAAAGTGAAGAACTTGCACTGACCTAGTAGAGTATCAGGAGTCGATGATACTTATGGCAACTTCAGGTGAATCCAACTGTCGGCGGTGGGGCGCGGGCGGCACGGTGTGGGACCCAATCAGCGGTCTAATCGAGCAGGGATTGGAACGTAGCGCGCCTGGCGAGACTGAGGCCGGCGGTTGTTGGCCCGATTTAGGAAGCCTGCGAGAGCTGTGGGAAGTCGAACTGCAGGATGAAAATAGTGCGTTTCAACCTGGAGCCAGTCGTATGCGGGGGGCTCGTGTACCGAAATCAGCGGCAGCGCCTGTCAGCCAATGGAGGTGCGTCCCGCTACGTGTTTCGAGGTCGAGCGAGTTGAGGTTTGAAGATGCCGCTGGCTGCTGTGGTACTGCAAGTGGTGCAAAGCGTCGAGTGGATGGCAGACAGCGTGGCAGCGGTCAACGGCAAGCGAACTGTATCCTGGTCCTGGTCCTGGGGGCTGCAGTGCCGATATGTACTCGTGCGCTGCGAATTCTAGCCGGTCTCTGGCGACGGTCTGGTGCTCCTAGACTGGTCACGTTGGGAGAGGAAGACGAGGCGGTGAGGTGGTCAGTGGAGAACACTGCAACGCTCGATGAATGAAAAGCGACCACGCTGTAGCTGCACACCTGCTCCCATATAATGGAGCGAGCTATCTTGTCTAGCCATCGGGCCATCCAGGCAGGCCTCGTTGCGGACTTCGCCAGCGTAGCATGACGAATGACGAATGCTGGCGGAGATTTACATTCTGCGCAGATTCCCCAGCCTCCTTACCGAGCAGACAGCGAAGGCGAATTGAAGACCATACCCTGCGTGACGTTTGGAGCGAGCAAAAGCATACTTTGCCATCGTGAACGCGTGTTACAGTGCGCGTAGACACTGGCGTAGCATTGAGGGCGACTTCGCACAGGACGAATGGCTGTGGCTATGCGTTGGACACCAGCTTGGCAGGCTAGTTGTCGGCCGGATGGCTGGTCGACTATCGTGCGTTGGCTGCATTCTGCACACCACCCGCGGGCATGCGAACAGAATTTTTGCCCATGGGTTGACTCAATCTCCATCGGCTGCCAAATCTCCAGACCGTTGATGGCCTTGCATGAAGCCTGGCCTGATTCCCCCTCCGAGGTGTTCGGCCATCTGCCGCACAAGCTGCCAATTAGACTCCACCTGATCCGGATCGACAAGTCATGCGCAAGGATTGTGGATTGCGCCGGATTCGCCAATGTGCTGTACAAACATCACCGCCGTTTCAACTCGCTCACTCTTGACAGCATGAGCGGACCTCATGCATGAACCACTCGAGCCATGCTACGACGCCACGTTGGATTACCAAAACACGTAGTAGCCAACATCTGTCGCTGTTATAGTGTTGGCCCCTGCCACCAATGAAAGTCCAAGCCTCGCGTCGAGATCCTCCAGAAGCGCTGCACCGCCTCATGCAACGGGTACAACGCCGCCGAAGCTTCCAGGATATCTCTTCTGGAACGTCGGCCACCAACTAGGACGCTGCAACCTCATGCATCTTCCGTCAGCAGACGAAGACGGTCCGTCTCTCGCAAGTCATGTCGCAGAATGTCCTATGCGGCCAGCTGCTTGAATAGCTTGCATGCGCGCTCTGAATCAACAGTACTTGCATTGAGGCAGTTTTGACATACATTGGGACCAAACTATGGTTCACGAACATGTCTAATTTCCGAGATGACCGATTGAGCATTCCGCATGGGTTACCTAAGCGCTTATGAGGCTCTTGGTTAGTAGCCGCCCGCGTACGCGCCCACCCATGACTGTGTCACCACCAGTTTTGGCAGCGTTAGATCTTTCTTTAGATACTGCAGCCTCAGCTACACAACATGACTGCACCAACTCCATCTTCAATTTGATGTTGCGGAGATTTTATCGATTGTGAACCTTGCGTGGTTCTGGTCGCCAAAGTCGAGGTCCGAACACCAGGCGCCGTTTCAGCATCCACGTTGACATCATCGTCAAGCGCCCAACCTCAAGGCCTACGGCCCCCAATCTTGCAATCTCCATTGCACGTACCAGCTTCAGCATACCAAATTCTCTTCAGCAACGTTTTATCCTTCACGAAGGACTTTCAGGCGCCTTCAGGCTGCTCCCTTCAGACAGCGATAAGATAGCGACTCATGGCTCAGAGCAATCACGGTGTAGGATCCGGAGATTGTTCATAACTTCGACCGGACCTTCGGACACACTATCGATTTGCTCGGTCCCCAATATTGACAATACTGGCCTCAAGAGCAGACGACATGATGCTGTACACCGTCTTTCTCACATGATTGAGGGTTCGCCGACAATCGGCGCTATAGCACGAATTATCAGAGGCGCAGCGAATCTGGACAAGACAGACAGTGGCGCATTTGATCACGTATTCCTTGTACTGTGTGGTTTGCAAGCTGCCTGCTACGCTCCAACGGACGAGCTTACTTGATCATGTGCAGACCTTCTTGCCGACAATTGCACTGCGCCATTGACATAGAACCGGTCGCCAATGGGTCTTCATACGATAAGAGCTTTGCCAGAATTAGCCTCAGGTCTCAAAACTATGTTGAACGCTGTCTTTGGAAATGCTGATGTTCGATCTAGCCACGACACTGATTCGTACGACCCTCTTTGCACCCGACCAGAAGGGCGCATTGCGTTCAAGCATTTAGCTACCCAAGACCTCGCCTCGCTATGCATACATGTATCAGCAGGTAATACACGCAAGGAACAGGCATCCACACCTTGACAGTTCGCGCACTATACTCTGCAACGTGACCTTACACGCGACCAAAAGCGTCTCCTATACGAGGTTCCCCATGCTCCGGATACAATCCAATTGTACACGCGTTCATACGGCGCAATTTTGTATAAGGCCAACGCAGCCTTGGGAATAGGCTTGTGCGACCGGTTTCGCGGCCATCGGACTTCGCAGCCGACCCTTACTTTCTAGTGAGACCCTGATCGACACAGCAGATGGCGTGCCTGTCAGCGAACTTCCACATCCGTATGATTTTGCGATTAAGCGTCCTAGAACGGATACTGCCTTACGGAAATGAGGGTTGACGTCAATGTGGGCCCAGCTGCTTCGGGCGAGACACTTTGTTATCGGCCATGGCGGACTACACGGAAAATCCACAGCAAGACGTCTCAAGATGTTCTGACAGATTTGCGGAAATGAAAATATCTCATTTTAAAGTAGCCCTCGCATTAGTGTTCGGGGTAATTCCCTGCTTGTTTTGGCTGACCTCCACGACCTGGCAAGTGAACAAAATCTGCTGTATCCTCCAACGCCCACTTAGACGTTCTTCGTCTTCTTGGCCTGGAGTTGCGATAGATCGTTACCGCTCTGCCTTTTGCTTGCCTCACCAGTTTTGGACTGCTTCGTCTTTGCCCAGATGTTCATCAACTGCTCTTTTGCGGTTGCAACTTCTGCTTGTGCGGTCTGTAGCTTCCGGTCCTTCTCCACTAATGTCGCATTCAATGTGCTGATGCATTCGACCTGCTCTTTGTTGTTTGCCTTCGTCCTATCGTGTGCATCCATCTCTTCTACCAGTTCTAACATGGCACGGTTGGATCTCTCTTCTTGTACCCGAAGGCGTTCTTCGACCTTCCGGTAGTCATTTACGACAGAATCAAAGCTGGTCTTCGCTTTTGCGCGCTCTGACTCGTTGGCTTGGATCAGAGCCTCCGCCTGCTTGTTCGCATTCTCCACTCTCGCAGTCCGGCTGGCAAGAAGTGCCTTGAGTTGTTCCACTTCCCTGCGAAGTCCCTCAAGCTCCACGACATCCGCCTGTGACACTTGGTTCATCATCTTGAGAACCTGATTTTAGGCTTAGGTCGAAGTCTTCGGCGGCTGCTCCGGCTGCTCCGACTGCTCCTCCGCTTCTACCTCGAGCGTCTCAGGATGCTTTCCGGTGACTTTGTAGATCCAGCTCCAACTCTCCCTCGCGGAAAGCACATCCTCGACTTTCAAGTCCCCGGATCCATCGAAGCTGAATGGGAAGTGTAGGTTGTTGTGGTTGATCCAGCCGACCCCTCTGTCTTGTTTGAACTTAATAGATTGGCTGGGGCGTAAGTGGCGGATCGCGACCTCACGCGAATACGCGACCCCGTGAGGCAATTTTGCACGATGGCTTGGATCATCATAGTAGCCTGGATGGTATGTTGAGCTCATCTTAGGCCAGGTCCATGGGTCTTTGACGTTGTAGTCGGATTTGCAGGCTCTGATCTGCTCCTGTAAAGTGTCAGCGTCCCATGAGAAGACGCACTGCAGAGCTTCAAGGTCGTGCATAGGCACAACTTTCTCTTTCATCATTTTGAGTCGTGTAGATGGCTGTGGCGGTAAAGGGTGTTGGGTGGCCGATCGCTGAATAAGATGCATGAAGCATATGGCGTTTGGCTGGATCTGGCTGTGAGAAGTGACGGACAAGTCAAGCAGAGGTTGATCAGGTCATCTCTCGCTTGATGACTTGTTTGCCCTCCATTACTGATGCTAGACTATAGATCGCACTCGGTCTCTCACATGATCTCTCAGTTGCACGAAAAGTTCGAACAGACACCAAAGAAAATAGGTATAGTTTCCTAGCCTACCTGCGCTTGTCGAATCGCCAGTCAATTCTTGTCCTCCTCGATTTTGAATTTCTTCTGCTCTGTAGTACCCTCATCCTCGCTGCTCTCCCGCTTGCGCTTAACAACCTTAGCTGCTGCACCTCATTCCAAAGCCACCTCATAGCTTCCTTCATCTCGGCAGTCTCTTTCCTTGCTTCACCGAGATCTTGCCTCTGTTTCGTGACCTCGTGCTCAAGTATGATAGTTCTGTCATTTGTAGCTCGTGCACATTCCTCGGCCTCATGGTGATGATCGTTGACGAGTAGCTCTAGCGCACTAACCTTCTGAGTCGCCGCATACTGAATCTTGTCACGAGTAGCGGCAGGGCTCTCGCTAGCGGAATCACCAGTGTTCTGAACACCAGTGGCATTGAATCTGTACTGTGACCTGGGCGATGTAGTCGGACGCGATGTATTCTTGCTCAAGAAGCTGCCCAACGAGTTCTGGCCGACCGAGGCCCGCAATTCCGAATTGTCTTCCGGGACCTCAGCTTGATGACTCGGCTTTGAACTGTCTCGAGCTGAGCAGGCGGGAAGCCATTTAGCGTCTGGAGTGGTACCTCTCATGAGCCTGACCCACTCTCCAAGCTCGTTTTCTGGCAGGTGAGGATACTCTCGCAGGTCTCAATGTGTGTCAAAATGATAAGGATAGTCTGCAAACAAGAGTTTGATCTTACGGCCGCTGAGATTCGGCCTGTTGCTGACTTTGTTGGCCAGGGGTCGTTGAGTGATCAGGTTCTCCATTAGCGACTGCTCATATGCGAGGAAGCGTGGGGGGCTCTTGGTCTGTCGATAGTCGTAGTTCACTTCGGTCTGGAGCACGTCCTTTATGAGCGGCCATGTGCGAGGATCTTCGGCGTCATAGTCTCGCTTGACCGTTTTGATGTGCAGGCGAAGGAAGAGTCCGTCCCAGCTAAATGGACCCCTCCAGGCTGGCAGTCACCCGAACATCAACTTTTCCAGGTCAGCGAAAGGTCGATTTCCATCGATTTTTCGTTCAAACACGACTCAAATGCCTTCGTAAATCTGTTTCCCAAC
>JAFISE010000223.1:0-42786 GCA_022560025.1 Stagonosporopsis chrysanthemi
TACTATTTAGTTAGCTATAATTAAGCTTATAAGACTATTCTCTAGTAATTAAATTAATTAATTAGTATTTTTACTAGAGATAAGAAATAATATTATTATATCTAAAAGAAATATTTAGTAGTTATATATTTATAGCAAAGCTATATATAAGTAGTTAAGTAAAGAGCTTAGACCTTCTAAGTAGTAAGCTAAATAAATAAGCATTTTATAAATAAGCTATCTAGTAGAGCTTAAGCTAACTAGCTAATATAAGAACAAGCCTAGTTCTTAAAAGCTTACTTTATACTACCTAATAACTACTTAACTTAGATCTGTCTTCTAACTGCTCTTTAGTATAGTCTTCTTTATGCTTCTAGGTAGGCTAGTAAATAGGTAAGAGTTAGGTAGGGGTTAGAGTAGCACGTAATAGTACCTAACCTCTATCTAACTCCTACCTGCACTAAGTTAATACTAAGTAAGTAGAAGTTAGGTTGTCTCTACTTAGAGTTAAAGTAGAGTAGAAGTTATACTAATATTGTAAAAGATCTTATTCTATAGTAAAAGAGCTAATTATTACTACTTATTATTATACACTATAGTAGGCTTACTTTAACAGAGTTATTCTATAGCAAGATAAGCTATTTATTATAACTTAAAATTACGTACCTTAGTAAGTACTTTTAACCTAACTTTAACCTAGGTCTGTGCAACCTAACTTCTACTTCTACTTACGCTAGAGGTACTCTTACCTAACCTCTATCTCTAGCCTATACAACTCTAACCTAACTACTACTCTAAGGTCTGTGTAACCTTAACTTAACTTCTACTTACTACTAGGTATCTTAAACCTATTTACTAGCTTACTTCTAGGTATAAAATTAAAAGCCTTTATAAAGTTTAAATAGATACTTTTAAAGTATTCTTTTATATAATACTTATAAGAATAAAGATCTAGTTTTATAGTTTATCTTAGTACTTCTATATACTTTATAGCAGATACCTATACTGTTTAGACTATTCTAGTATTTTATTTTATTATAGCTAAGCTTATAATACTTAGCTTACTTATATATAATAAGTTTATTTATCTAATAGCTAGTAACTCTAGTAATATACACTAGTTAGTAAATAAGTATAAGAACAAGCCTAGTTCTTTAAGCTTACCTTTTACTACCTAACAACTACCTGACTTAGATCTGTCTTCTAACTGCTCCTTAGTACAGTCTTCTCTAAGCTCCTAAGTATAAGAAGAGAAGCCTTTATAGAGTTTAGATAGATAGTTTTAAAGTATTTTTTTATACAAGACCTATAGAAATAAAGATCTAGTCTTATAGTTTATCTTAGTGCTTCTATAAACTTTATAGCAGATACTTATATAATTTAAACTCTTCTAGTATCTTATATTGTTATATTATAATTTAAAACTTGTCTTAGCTAGTAATAGCCTTATAATAATATTGCTATAGTTTATTTAGTTATTTGCACAAGCGTAGCTAGAGTATTATACCTAAACTAAATAAGTCTTTTAATTGTCTATTTAATAGTTAAGATACTAGAGATCTTTTAACAACTAAAGCCTATAGGTTTAGAACTTTCTACAACTTACTGCTCTAAGATTAACTTTAAAAAAGCTGTGTTAGATTGCGCTAAGATAGATACTTAGAGACTATTAATAACCTACTTAATTTATATACAACTCTTATATTAGGCACTACTATAGGACTTACTACTTAGTCTTAGAACTAATTAAGAGCTAGATGCTCTTAGAGCCCTGTATTAGCATAACTGTCTCTTACTAACAACAGATCTAATTTAGAGCTATCTTACTATAATCTCTTAAAAGAGATAGCCTAACTATAGCAAGAACTTACTTAGTTACGTGCTAGTCTTGCTCTAGCAGATTACTTTCTACCTACAATAAAAACACTACTAATAGGTATACTGTATTAATCTACTATAAGGCAGCTATCTAAATCTAGCTTAATACTTATAGTATGCAAGAAGCTCTCTAGAAAGACTCCTAATATTTAGGTTCTTACTAATAAAAGTAACTTTACCTTTTAGTAATAGTGTGCTTTTATTTTAAACTAACTTAATATTAATATAGACTACTATTAGAGTGTATATACTTATATAGCTCTTGTCTAGATTATATATTAAGATTAGCTAAAGAATACTTAGAACCTTAGTACTTCTCTAACAATAAGACAGATTGTTTTTATACTATAGAAGAGATAATTACGCTCTTTAAGACATACTTTGTTACTAAGAACAAGCAGGCAGAAAGCTAAGCAGCCTTTAATTAACTCTAAATAGAGAAATTAGAAGCTTTTTCTACTTTTAAGAGCTGCTTCCTTAGTACAGCTATTAAAGAAAAAGTACTCTAATTAGAGTAGTTTTACTATATATAGACTAAACTTTCTCTAAGTATTTAAGTACTTAATCTAGGTTTTAAGTAGTAATAGTATAATTTCTTTTTTTAAATAGTAGAACACCTAACTGCTTATAATATAGAAAAGAAAAACAACCCTACTATACTAACCTATACTGTTTTACAACCTCTAAGATTAATAAGAACCTACTAGTTAGATGTAAAATAAAGCTCTGTTATAATAGGTTAACAAGATTACTCTTCTCTTAGCTAATCTACTTACTTTGCTTAGAGTACTCTTGTGCTCTGCTAACCTTCTAATATACTTGCACCTAAAAAGAATATAACTCTAGAAGCTTGCTACAACTATAAGAAGCTAGAATACTTTACTAAGGATTGCACAGTACTCTGTATATATAAAATTAAGGTAGAATAAAAAGACTTTGTTAATACTAAAAAAGACTTTAACAAGACTAATATAATCTCTATAGGAAACAGTTCTACTTAGAAGGATTATTTTACTTAGGCCTAAATTAATATAATCTATCTAATCTCTTACTATCTTATGTGTTTAGCAGACTTTATTTCTTTACTTTTACTATTCTTTGCAACTAAGAGCTTAGTATTTAACTCTGCTTCTTAGTTAATACTAGTGCCTAAGGATTTTGATTTTTAAACTCTAATATTGTATATTCTATCTCTACTTTACTTTATAAACCTATTTAAAAGCTACTCTTTTTAGTTTAGATTAAAAGTTTCTAGAATTAATATACTTTCTCTATAACCTAGTATATACAGTTACACCTTATAGTTAATAGCTAAAAGGTATATAACTACCTTTTTATTATTATAGATCTTAAATTATAAGATTGTATTATTAGAATTTAATAGCTTAAGTACTTTAAGCTGCAACTTAATATAGATAAGTCTTAGTTAATATAGCCTACTAAATACTCTTAATTATATAATTCTGTGCTGCCTTTATTAATAAGTTTGCAACAACTCTTTAAAAAAGGCAAAGCCTAATAAGATATAGAGTAACAAGATACTCTATAGAAACAAAAAAAGTATTAGCAATAACACAGTCTTAGTATAACTGTGTAATATATAAGAAGTATATTAAGGTTACCTAAGTTTTGTTTATAACCTCTAGTACTACCTAACAAAGTAGTAAACACCTCTGTAACTAGTCTAAATAAGGTTACTACTATTACTACGCTCTTAGCTAATACTTTCTACTTTTTAATTAAGAAACTGCAAAACAAATTCTTTATAACTAATCTATGCAAGATAAATTATATTATAAAAGAAAAGTATAACTAAGACAACTTTAACAATGCCTAACTAATCTAGAAACACTTACTAGCCTAATACTCCTAGTATACTAATATATTTAGTAAGGTAGAAGCTAAAAGCCTTCTAGAACACTGCCTTTATAACTAAAGAATTGTTTTAAAAAAAGTCTTACTAAACTATTACTTTTTTTAATATAAACAGAACCTAAAAGAACTTAAAGCTACTAAGAAGTTTATATAAGAATAGCTGTGCTATAGTTAGATTAAATATAGCTAAAGCCTATTTGTATTACTTATACTATATGTACAAAAACTAAATAAAAGCCTATATATCTATATAGACTATTATAAATTAAATAATCTAACTTGCAAAGACTTTTATCTAATACTATGCATAGACAAGCTGCTTGCCTAACTATCTAAAGCAAAGATATTTACAAAGTTTAATATTTAATTAGCTTTTAACTAAATCTATATATATTCTGCTTTTAAAGAGTATACTATATTCTAGACATGTTATAGTATATACAAGTACAAAGTCTTACTTTTTAGTTTATATAATAGCTCTGCTATATACTAATACTATATAAACAACGTTTTAATTAACTACTTAGATAACTTTTATATTACTTACTTAGATAATATCTTTATCTACTTTAAAGACACTTAGGCTTACTAGATATATATTAAAAAGGTTCTAGAATATCTTTGCTCTGTAGGCCTGTAAGTTAATATCTAGAAAAGTAAATTCTATATAACTTATACTAAGAACCTTAGGTATATCCTTACAAACAAAGGTATTAAAGTAGATTCTAAGAAGGTATAGGTTTTAGCAGACTAGAAGCTACTTACAATTATAACGCGTATAAAATTATTCTTAGGCTTTACTAGTTTCTATTAACAATTTGTACCTAAGTTTTCTTAAGTAGCAAAACTTTTAATTATATTACAGAGTTTATTAAATGCCTTTAAATAGACTTTAGACTGCTAGACTAGCTTTAAAAAGCTTAAACAAAGCCTATTAGCTATTATTAAGGTCGTACTTTAAGCAAAGCTTGTAAGCACTATTTAATTAGTTCTTAAGGATAAATACAGTAACAGAAGGCCGAAGAGGGTTTGCAGTAAGGAGTACAGATACTATCTGTCTGTCTTAAAAGCAAGAGTAACAATAAGTAGTACAGAGTAGACTGTCTAGCTTAAAAGTTAGAGTTAAGATCTAATAACTTAGATTGTTACTTAGGTTAAACACAAACCCTAGTAGTTGTGTTCCTACATAACTATATACTAAGAAGATATACAGAGTAATTAATAGTGTTAAACTACTAATTACAGTAATTATTAATTACACTAATTATTAATTATTAATTAGACTAATTACTAATTGCACTAATTATGCTAAGACTAATTACGTTACGTAATAGCCTGCGCTTGTACTAATAACTACTAACCTTACAATATTACTAATATATAATTCTTTAACCTGTGTAGGTTAACTGTGCTATATTACCTTGTAATTATTTCTGTATATTTAGTGTTCCTTAAGATTATAACACTATCCTTCTTCTATCTTAGCTTAGTCTTTTAAGCTTATTTATATAACGCAGCTTCTGCCTTAGTAGTTAGGTAAGCTGTTTTAACAATGCCTAAACAACATCCTGCTAAGAGCACAGTTTGTTGCTATTGTCTTGCAGATACTATTAACGTGTTTAAGACAATTATAGTTTAGAAATACTCTACTTGTTATTAACATAAACATGTGTGTTAAGTCTATATAAGCTTAAGGAAATGTAGTAAATATACTAGGCACAGTTAGTATTATAATATCTGCGTAATATAGTTAGAATTTACTTAGCTAGTGTCTAAGAAAGAGAAGTTATAGTTACAGATAAAGAAAACTTAGAAGGTGCAGAGTAATACACTTAAGGCTTCTAAAAAGGTGCTAGAAGAACTGCATGTTGCACATGCGCGCAAAGAGCAGTTGTATTAACAGATAGATTTGTTAGATTATTATGCTAAAGAAGCAATATCTGTTAAAGAAAGAGAGATTACAGAACAAGAGTTAGAGATAGGTACTATTGCATTTAATAGTCTTTCTAAAAGTCTTTTTCTATACTTGTTGCCTAGTACTTAGAGTGCCTTTAAAGATCTAGCACTAGAGTACTAGTTAACTTCTAACGTAGTGTTATCTAATTAGCCTTCTAGAATTCCTACAACATCTGCTAGCAGTTTGTAAAGTAAGTTACTAGTTCCTATGTATTTTCTGTGTCTAGGTAACTTAACTATTTAACTAAGTACTTGTTATTGCGTCCTTTCTTGTAATGTTTTATAATTTTCTTAACTTCCTACTTGTTGTTACTGTTAGCTTAGTAATAGAAGTCTTTCTAAGTCAGCGTTCTTAGGTTAGCTAGTTCTAATAGCAATATATAAAACACTAGGTAGATCTTTGTATCCTTTAGTAAGTCTAGCTAGTAGTTAACTAGGCTAATCTGCTTTAAAATAAAAAATAGTCTAACTTTAACTTTGTCTAGCTTCTTTGTTAGTCTTTGTGTGCGTAGGTTTCTTGTAAAGAGATATACTTTATCCCCCTTCTTTAGCTAAGGTGCTGTTTTTCTTTTCTAATTTATGTAGGAAATTGCTTGTAACTAAGCTTTAGTAATATTATTAAGTAATTTCTAATATACTTCCTTTAGTCTTTGTACTAAGGATATTGCTAATTTTATTTAGATATTACTTTTAAGACTTTGTATAAAGAGATTTAGGTGTTACCTGTAGCTAGCAAAGAACAGCATGTAGCCTGTTGCTTTTAATTTCTTGTTGTTGTATGCAATTTGTACTATAGGCAGGAGTAAAACCTAGTTATTCTGCTGCTAATTGCAGTATATTTAGAGATACGTTTCTATTGTCTAGTTTACTTGTTCTGTTTGTCTATCTGTTTGCAGGTAATAGGCTGTTAAAAGCTTTTTCTTAGTTTTTACTTCTATAAAGAACGTTGTCTAAAAGTTTAATATAAAGAGCTTATTTCTATTACTAATAATTAATTTAGAGATACTATAGTGTTAAATAATTCTGTCTAAGAACACTTATACAAGCTACTCTACAGTATAGCTATATTAAAAAGGCACAAACTTAGTAGCTTTTGTAAATCTATCTACTACTATAAATATTAAATTGTATTTGTAGTCTGTAACAGAGTTCTTAGATATAGGTAGCTGTATAACAAAATCTATTGTAATGTTTGTCTATAGTACTGTTAGTAGCTTTATTACTTATATCTTTTTATATTTTATATGTGTACTGTGCTTGTTCTGCTAGCAAGTAACACAGTTCTTAATATATTTAGTAACCTTGTCTTTTATATTAAAGAACTTGTAGTATTATCTAATAAGTTCTATAGTACGTGTAATTCTTAAGTATCTATAAAGCGTATTATTATAGTAATCTTCTATAATCTTTGTCTATAATTTGTCTAGTACTTAAGTTAGTATACGTTATTTCTTCTAAACTTGCATAATTAGGTTAAGCTGTTGCAATAGTCCTAAGGATCTATTCTTATTAATTCTTAAAATAGCAGCTTTGTTAATTATTTTTTCTCTTGCAAGGTTGTGTCTTTTACTAAGAGTGTCTGCTCTGCTATTATCTTTGCCTAAGGTGTATAGTATCTTAAACTTGTACTGTCCTAGCATCTCTAACTATCTTACTTATTACCTGTTTAGGACCTTAGTAGTAGTAAAGTATACTAGGTTCTTGTAATCTGTATAGATTGTAAGTTCTAAACAGCTTTCTGTGTATACTTGCTAATATTCTAAAGCTAAGACAATTGCTAATAGTTCTTTGTTGTGCACATTGTATTGTTCTTCTAGTCCTAAGAACTTGCGTAAGTAATAAGCAATTAGATACTATTATCTATTCTTTTTTTGTATAATGCATGCTCTTAATACTAGATCTAAGGCATCTGTTTCTATTTACATAGGCTTATTGCTCTTAAATATAATTAGTGTTAAAGAGTTAATACATGCTTGTTATAGTAACTTAAATATATTATTCTGTTCTTTCTTTTATTTAAAGGGTGTGTCCTTCTATATAAGCTTTGTAAGCAGCAAGGCCTTCTTAGAGTAATCCTTAATAAAGCGTCTGTTAAAGTTAACAAACCTAAGGAATTCTTAAATCTCTTTAACTATTGTTAAGGTAAGCTAATTCTTTACTACGTCTATCTTAGTATTGCTTATCTTTACTCTATGCTGTCCTACAACAAACCCTAGGAATTCTACTTCTTCCTTGTGCTACTTGCACTTTTTAAGTTTTAATTAGAGGTCTGCTTTCTTTAAATATTCTAGCACTTCTATAACGTATTGTATGTGCTCTTTTAGTGTTTTTAAGTACACTAAGATATTGTCTAGGTATGCTACTACTGTCTTGTTAAGATATGCCCTAAGGACGTTGTTAATTAACTCCTAGCACGTAGCTAGTGCGTTTGTTAGACTAAACAGCATAACTAGGTACTTATAGAGTCTATATTGCGTCCTAAATACTATCTTCTATTCTTTGCCTTTCTTTATGTAGATAAGGTTATATGCTCTTCTTAAATCTAATATAGTAAAGTACTAAGCTCTTTATAATTAGTTCTGTAGTTCTGCTATATTAGGTAAAGAATACTAGTTCTTAATTGTAATATTGTTAAGCTTCCTAAAGTTAATGCAAAGTTATAGCTTGCTATCTTTCTTTAGTACAAATAGAACAGAGTACTCTGCAGATAATTCTAATTATCTAATAAATCCTTTTTTAAGGTTCTCTATAATATACTTACGCAGTATATTAAGTTCCTTTTCTAATAACTAATATATTAGCCTAAAAGTTAGTTGCTTTCCTTCCTAGAGCTTAATCTTGTAATCTTAGAGCTTATACTTAGGCAAGGCTTTTGCTGTAAGCTCTTCTTTAAACATCTGTGCGTACTGTCTGTATATATTAAGGATAGTAAGAAGTGCACTCTTCTCTTTAACTGTTACTTTGTAAGCTAGGGGCTAGTTAGTCTCTGTACAGTTAACTACTCGTGTTTAGCACGTCTTAGTTAAAAGGATATTGCTAATCTCTTTCTTATCTCTTAGCTGCTTTAAGGCTCTTAGAGGCTTTAACTGTAATATGCTGCAGGCACAGTCCTTTTACAGTGTTAACTTACTACACGCTTAATCTATCTGTAGATTGTAACGTTGTAACTATAGTAGTCTTAATATAACAGTATAGGTAGCTATACCTAATATATCTAGAGTTATTAACTTATAGTAATCTTGTATTCTTAGAGGTTGTAGTACTACTTTATAAGTTACTAAAGATTCTCTTAGTATTAGTTCTTTGTTAGCAACTTGTAAAGAGTATAGTTTATCCTTTCTTTGCTTTGTTATGCCTGCATAATTAATAGCAGCTTAAGACATATAATTTCCTTGTACTCCTAAGTCTACTATTACTATTATCTGTCTGCTATTTAGCACAACAAAGATTCTAATAAGGTAATTAGTTCTAATAGAATTAATAGATTAATCCCTAGCGCTTAATATTAGCATACGTTTAAAAAAGGCTCTTCCTTACTGTCTATTTTGTATAGATTAAGAAATCTATTCTACATCTTAGCTTCTTTGTAAAGCTTATAGTCTTAGTGTAAGTATTATTGCTAATATAGGTTTAAGTAGTGTTTATTAACTAGTAACTATTTTAAGTATATATATTGCGTTGTCTTTTCTCTTAGAAAGTGTTTTTATTATTATTTATCTTAAAAGTAAGTTTTATATATATTATTAGTGTATTTGTGCTATTTCTTGTAACACTTGTCTTTAGTACTAGAAAACTATCTACTATAGAGCTTGTCTTTGTAGTATATTGTGTAGCTATTATTACTGTACGCAGTCTACGTAGTAGTAAAGTGTTGTAAGTTTTGTAAGTCTAGTATATATATTAGTAGTAGGCTGCTGTATTGTGCTAAGGCCCTGTTAAAGTTAGGCTTATCTAAGCTTTGCGCATCCTTGCTATATTGTCTTAGTTTAGCAGTTGTAGCGTAATTATTATAGTAGTACTTATTAAACTATTCTGCTTGCTATTTGTCTTACGTTTTTAGAAGCTAGTAGATAGATACTAAGGTATTCTTGTAGTTCTTATAAACTTAAAAAAGTGTTACTGTCTAGGTTTAAGTTATTGTATTAACATAATTAGTTAAAAGTTACTAGAGTAACTTCTACAACTTAATATAAGCTACTTTAGGCTTATTATCTACTATATTAAGTATATTGTTATTGTAAGTATACTTCTAGTTATATGCTGCTTTGTTACATGCTATGCGTTTATTAGATTTATAGTTAGCAATACTAGTCTAGTGTTCTTGTTCTCTTAGTTGTTAGTCTAGGACTTAGATTATTCTATTATAGTTTTCTTTAAACACTAAGTTTTAGTGTGTATTCTTTGCTTGCTGTGCTAGTTAGTATATAACCTTGTTAAGCTTATATAGTGTAAGTGCTCTGCTTTAGACACTTTGTTAGTCTTTATTAAGTATAATATATTTGTTATCTATCTTAGATCCTATCTCTAGGTCTTCTATAAGACATTCTATGTCTTTAGTAAATATTTTCTATTTACTAGCATTAGCAGAGTCTATCTTGCTAGTAAGCATATTAAGCTACTACGTAACTTTGTTCTTACTTTAGCAGTCTCTAGCATAGTAGCCTTGCTTACTACAGCTATAACAAGTTACTAAAAGCTTGTTACTTCTCTTACTACCTTTGTTCTTGTAGTCCTAACGCTTAGGTTCCTTATTAAGATTAGAGAAGTCTATAGCTTTAAGGCTATAATAGTTACTAGTTCCTGTGTAAACACGTTGTAAAGTATTAAGTAGATATTGTCTTTTTTATTGCTTATGTTAAAAGTTGTTGTTCTCTTTCTAGGGCTAGCGTTGTTAGGTAGTAAACGCGTTTTGTTAGCTGTTACAAATTCTACAACTAAGTTCTTAGTTAAGTTTGTAAAGTTAGTTATTAATATTAATAGTTTCTTAGATAAGTGTATTAAGAGTGTTAAGCTGTGCACTGCTGCACATTAGTTCCTTCTTAACTCTTAGCTTAAGGCCTTGTTAAAACATAGTAAGTAGAGTAGTATTGTCCTAGTTAGTATTAGCTGCAAGTTGTTAAAAGTTAGCAGCGTAGTCTGCAGCAGAGTCTTGCTGTTAGATATACTAAATCTTGTATTAGGCAATGCTTAGTTTGTTAATAACTCTAAAGATAGTCTTAATCTTTTCTTTAAAGTTATTAACATTGCGTATTTATTTATTAACTTTGTCTAGGGCTTCTCCTGCAGTATACTGTTAGAAGAATAGCTTAATCTACTTTAGAGCTTAGTTACGCATATAACTAGCTATAAAAGTAACTTACTAAACTTCTAGTATGCTCTGTCCTTAGAAGGTAAAGAACAAGTCCTACTAGAGTAGCTATTTATCTAGCTTGTTGCAGTCTCTATAGTAGAGGTTAGGCTTTATAACAGAGATTACGTTGCTTCTAAGAGCTACTTTATACACAGGTAGAGCTTTATTAAAGCTGCTTAGGGTAGCTTAGTTTCTTAAGGTAGTAGACATCTTAGGAGTATTTAAAATATTAAGGTTGTACTTTAAGCAAAGCTTGTAAGCACTATTTAATTAGTTCTTAAAGATAAATACAGTAACAAGAAGCTAAAGAGAGTTTATAGTAAGAAGTACAGATACTATCTGTCTGTCTTAAAAGTAAGAGTAATAATAAGTAGTACAGAGTAGACTGTCTAGCTTAAAGGTTAAGGTTAAGATCTAATAACTTAGATTATTACTTAGGTTAAACACAAACCTTAGTAGTTGTGTTTCTACATAACTATATACTAAGGAGATATACAGAGTAATTAATAGTGTTAAACTACTAATTGCAGTAATTATTAATTACACTAATTATTAATTATTAATTAGACTAATTACTAATTGTACTAATTATGCTAAGACTAATTATGTTACGTAATAGCCTGCGCTTGTACTAATAACTGCTAACTTTGCAATATTACTAACATATAATTCCTTAACCTGTATAGGTTAACTGTGCTGTATTACCTTGTAATTATTTCTGTATATTTAGTGTTCCTTAGGATTGTAACAGCTATCTTAACTCTGTGCTACTTTAACCTAGACCTTAAAACAAAGCTTAAGACTATATTAGATAGAGTAGTAGCTAGCGTTATGTCTTAGAAACACGCAGACAACTGCTAGTACTTTACAGTGTTCTATAGCTATTCTCTATTAGGTTTAGAGCTTAACTAAGAGATTTATAACAAAGAGCTCTTTGCTATCTTCTAGGCCTTTAATAAGTAGAGAGCTAAGCTAATATCTATACTAAATTAGATCTATGTCTACTCTAACTACTATTCTTTAGAATATTTTATAACTGCTAAAGTCTTAAATACTTAACAAGCTAAGTAAGCAGAAGTACTTACTTTATTTAACTTTTAAATTAAGTACACTTTAGAGAAGAATAATAAGAGAGCTACTGTCTTTAGTTAAAGAGAGCAAGACCTAGCTAACTTTAAGACACCTTAGGAAGATAATTGCTCCTAAGTAATTTTAGGTCTCTAACAACTCTACAACTATATTAACTCTAATCTTGCTTAATTCTATTTATTATATTTTTTAGTATATATTATCTGTACTTTGCAGCTAGAGATATAGTTAGACTCTTTAGAACTAATTAAAGCTGTACTGTAACACAATTGCTAGGCCTTTAAAAAAGAGTAAAAATTTCTAGCTCTTAGTTATAAGATCTATAATAGTCTACTTCTATATTAAGGTTAGTTGTATATAGCCTTAGACTCTTTATTGTATATATGCCTTATCTAAGAAGGCTATAACTAAGTATTTACTACTTACTTAAGTATAAAGAAAACTTACTAGCTACTATTTTAATAGTATTACTAGCAGGGTATAAAAGTAAGCTGTAAACAATATATATAAAACTATATCTCTTATTACTATAGTTATCTAAAATAGACTTAACACTATAGATACCTATACTTATTACTTATCTTTAATTAACTTATACAGCACCTATGTATAGATTTTAAGAATTTTCTAAAGAACAAAGCTAGATATAATTAGATACTTGTTATTATTAACTATTCAACAAAACAAGTAATTACTATCTTATACTACAAGATAATAACTATATAAAAAATAGCTTTTTTATTTATCTAATAGGTCTATTATTTTAGGTATACTTCTAAGTTAATAGTATCTAATTATAGACTCTAGTTTGTGTCTTGTTTCTAGTCTAAGTTCTGTTAGATTATTAGTATTAAAGTTAAGCTTTCTACTACCTACTATAAGAAAACTATTAAGGTTGTACTTTAAGCAAAGCTTATAAGCACTATTTAATTAGTTCTTAAAGATAAATATAGTAACAAGAAGCTAAAAGAGGTTTACAGTAAGAAGTATAGATACTATCTGTCTATCTTAAAAGTAGAGTAATAATAAGTAGTACAGAGTAGACTGTCTAGCTTAAAGGTTAAGGTTAAGATCTAATAACTTAGATTATTACTTAGGTTAAACATAAACTATAAGAGTTTGTATTCCTACTATACTATATACTATAACTATAAGATGCTTATTAATAAGCAACTAGAGTTAGTCTAATAAAATATAGTTATAGTTACTTATTAACAAGTAGAATTGTATTATACCTATTAACAAGCAATAGTCTGTGCGTGCTTATTAATAAGCAAGTTATATAACTTGTAATTACTTTGTCTTGTGCTTTAACTTCTAGCTCTTGTTAAGATTCTAGTTAGTTACTTATTACACTGCGCTATATCCTTTGTAAGATTGTAACACTACTTTTTTCTTCTATCTAGTTTGTTCTTAAACTACATAACAAGTAACTAGGTTTACATAAAGCTAAAGCTTCTCTTTATCTAGTAATCTAGTAAGTTAAGATATCTTCTTATATCTGCAACCTTTAACTTAGCTTAGAAATTTAACAAGCTAATACACTGTCTAAAGTTCCTTGTAACTATTATTTCTTTAAAGGCTATAAGTACTATATTATACTAAACGCTCTAAATTAGATAAAGTATACTAAGTGCACTAAGGTAGGCAAGCTATATATAAATATATCTTAAGAGTTGTTAGATTGTACTTATAAAGAGTATAGAAAGAAAGTTAAAAATAATAAGATATTGCTAGTAACTATAATTGTGTAGTTATTATAGAATAAGAAAATTCTAAAACAAGCTAAAGATTACGCACAGCACAAGGCACTAGGTTTAGCAAATAAGATAATTAAGTTAGGTAAGCTAGATTTAGCTAAAGAAGTTAATTATCTTACTATATCTATTAGAATATATACCTCTTTAATAATTTAAGGTGCTATAGGTCTTATTAAAGAGTCTGTAGCTAACTATAGTACTTTTGTACTAGCTAGCAGCAGTTTATAAGGTTTGTACTTAGCTCCTATGTACTTTCTAACTCTAAGTATCCTAACTATTTAACTAGGTACTTGTTATTACAACCTTTTTTACAATGTCTTATAATTTTCTTAACTTTCTATTTGTTATTACTATTAGCTTAGTAATAGAAGTCTTTCTAAGTCAGCGTTCTTAGATTAGCTAGTTCTAATAGCAATATATAGAACACTAAGTAGATCTTTATATCTTTTAGTAAGTCTAGCTAGTAGTTAACTAGACTAATCTACTTTAAAATAAAAAATAGTCTAACTTTAACTTTATCTAGCTTCTTTGTTAGTCTTTGTGTACGTAGGTTTTTTGTAAAGAGATACACTTTATCTTCTTTTTTTAGCTAAGGTACTGTTTTTCTTTTCTAATTTGTGTAAGAAATTGCTTGTAACTAAGCTTTAGCAATGTTATTAAGTAATTTCTAATATACTTCCTTTAGTTTCTATACTAAGGATATTACTAACTCTGTTTAGATATTACTTTTAAGACTTTGTGTAAAGAGATTTAGATATTGTCTATAGCTAGCAAAGAATAGTATATAGCCTGTTACTTCTAATTTTTTATTGTTGTATACAATTTATACTATAAGTAAGAGTAAAACTTAGTTATCTTGCTACTAATTATAGTATATTTAGAGATACGTTTCTATTGTCTAGTTTACTTGTTCTATTTGTCTGTCTGTCTGCAGATAATAAGCTGTTAAAAGTTTCTTCTTAGTTCTTACTTCTATAAAGAATATTGTCTAAAAGTTTAATATAAAAAGCTTGTCTCTATTACTAATAATTAATTTAAAAATACTATAGTGTTAAACAATTCTGTCTAGGAACACTTATATAAGCTGCTCTGTAGTATAGCTATATTAAAAAAGCACAAACTTAGTAGCTTTTATAAATCTATCTACTACTATAAATATTAAATTATATTTATAGTCTATAACAAGGTCTTTAGATATAAGTAGCTGTATAACAAAATCTATTATAATATTTGTCTATAGTACTGTTAGTAGCTTTATTGCTTATATTTCTCTGTATTTTATATGTGTGCTGTGTTTATTTTGTTAGCAAGCAACATAGTTCTTAATATACTTAGTAACCTTGTCTTTTATATTAAGGAACTTATAGTGTTGTCTAATAAGTTCTATAGTATATGTAATTTCTAGGTATCTATAAAGTGTATTGTTATAGTAATCTTCTATAATCTTTGTCTATAATTTGTCTAGTACTTAAGTTAGTATATATTGTTTCTTCTAAACTTGTATAATTAGGTTAAGCTGTTATAATAGTCTTAGAAATCTGTTCTTGTTAATTTCTAAAATAGCAGCTTTATTAATTGTTTTCTTGCCTGTAAGGTTATGTCTTTAGCTAAGAGTGTCTACTCTGCTATTATCTTTGCCTAAGGTGTACAGTATCTTAAACTTGTACTGTCTTAGTATCTCTAACTATTTTACTTATTACCTGTTTAGAACCTTAGTAGTAGTAAAGTATACTAGGTTCTTATAATCTGTATAGATTATAAGTTCTAAATAGCTTTCTACATATACTTGCTAATATTCTAAAGCTAAGATAATTGCTAATAGTTCTTTATTGTGTATATTGTATTATTCTTCTAGTCCTAAGAACTTATGTAAGTAATAGGTAATTAGATACTATTGTCTATCTTTTTTCTGTGTAATGCATACTCTTAATACTAAATATAAGGCATCTATTTCTATTTATATAAGCTTATTACTCTTAAATATAATTAGTATTAGAAGGTTAATACACGCTTGTTATAGTAACTTAAATATATTATTCTGTTCTTTTTTTTATTTAAAGAGTGTGTCTTTCTATATAAGCTTTGTAAGCAGTAAGGCCTTCTTAGAATAATTCTTAATAAAGCGTCTGTTAAAGTTAACAAACCTAAAGAATTCTTAAATCTCTTTAACTATTATTAGAGTAGGCTAGTTCTTTACTACGTCTATCTTAGTATTACTTATCTTTACTCTATGTTGTCTTACAACAAACCTTAGAAATTCTACTTCTTCTTTGTACTACTTACACTTCTTAGGTTTTAATTAGAAGTCTACTTTCTTTAAGTATTCTAGCACTTTTATAATATGTTGTATGTGCTCTTCTAGTGTTTTTAAGTACACTAAGATATTATCTAGGTACGCTACTACTGTTTTGTTAAGATGTACCCTAAGGACGTTATTAATTAACTCTTAGCACGTAGCTAGTGCGTTTGTTAGACTAGACAGTATAACTAGGTACTTGTAAAGTCTGTATTATATCTTAAATACTGTCTTCTATTCTTTACTTTTCTTTATACAGATAAAGTTATATACTCTTCTTAAATCTAATATAGTAAAGTACTAAGCTCCTTGTAATTAGTCCTATAGTTCTGCTATATTAGGTAAGAAATACTAATTCTTAATTATAATATTATTAAGCTTTCTAAAGTTAATACAAAGTTGTAGCTTGCTATTTTTTTTTAGTATAAATAGAACAGAGTACCTTGTAGATAATTCTAATTATCTAATAAATCTCTTTTTAAGGTTCTTTATAATATACTTGTGTAATATATTAAGTTTCTTCTCTAATAACTAATATATTAGCTTAAAAGTTAGTTGCTTTTCTTTTTAGAGCTTAATCTTGTAATCTTAGAGCTTATACTTAGGCAGAGCTTTTGCTATAAGCTTTTTTTTAAACATCTATGTGTACTATCTGTATATATTAGAGATAGTAAGAAGTATACTCTTTTCTTTAACTATTACTTTGTAAGCTAGAGGCTAGTTAGTCTTTGTGCAGTTAACTGCTTGTGTTTAGCGCGTCTTAGTTAAAAAGATATTACTAATCTCTTTTTTATCTCTTAGCTACTCTAAGGCTCTTAGAAGCTTTAACTATAATATACTACAGGCACAGTCCTTTTGTAGTATTAACTTACTACGCGCTTAATCTATCTATAGATTATAACATTATAACTATAGTAGTCTTAATATAACAGTATAGGTAGCTGTACCTAATATGTCTAGAGTAATCAACTTATAGTAATCTTATATTCTTAGAGGTTGTAGTACTACTTTATAGGTTACTAAAGATTCTCTTAGTATTAGTTCTTTGTTAGCAACTTATAAAGAGTATAGTTTATCCTTTCTTTACTTTGTTATACTTGCATAATTAATAGCAGCTTAAGACATGTAATTTCTTTATACTCTTAAGTCTACTATTGCTATTATCTGTTAGCTATTTAGCATAATAAGAATTCTAATAAGGTAATTAGTCTTAATAGAATTAATAGATTAATCTCTAGCACTTAATATTAGCATATATCTAAAAAAGGCTTTTTTTTGCTGTCTGTTTTGTATAGATTAAAGAATCTGTTCTGTATCTTAGCTTCTTTATAAAGCTTGCAGTCTTAGTGTAAGTATTATTATTAATATAGGTTTAAGTAGCATTTATTACCTAGTAACTATTTTAGGTATGTATATTATGTTATCTTTTTTTCTAGAAAGTGTTTTTATTATTATTTATCTTAGAAGTAAGTTTTATATATATTATTAGTGTATTTGTGCTATTTCTTATAATACTTGTCTTTAGTACTAGAAAACTATCTACTATAGAGCTTGTCTTTATAGTGTATTGCGCAGCTATTATTGCTGCACGCAGTCTATATAGTAGTAAAGTATTGTAAGTTTTATAAGTCTAGTGTGTATATTAGTAGTAGGCTACTGCGTTGCACTAGAGCTTTATTAAAGTTAAGCTTATCTAGGCTTTGTACATTCTTACTATATTATCTTAGTTTAGTAGTTGTAGCGTAATTATTGTAGTAGTATTTGTTAAACTATTCTGCTTGCTATTTGTCTTGCGTTTTTAAGAGCTAGTAGATAAATACTAAAGCGTTCTTGTAGTTCTTGTAAACTTAAGAAGGTATTACTATCTAAGTTTAAGTTATTGCATTAATATAGTTAGTTAAGAGTTGCTAGAGTAACTTCTATAACTTAATACAAGCTACTTTAAGCTTATTATCTACTATATTAAGTATATTATTGTTATAAGCGTACTTCTAGTTGTATACTACTTTATTGTGTACTATACGCTTATTAGATTTATAGTTAGCAATGCTAGTCTAGTGTTCTTGTTCTTCTAATTATTAGTCTAGGACTTAGATTATTTTGTTATAATTTTCTTTAAACACTAGGTTTTAGTATATATTCTTTGCTTACTATACTAGTTAGTATATAACCTTATTAAGCTTATATAGTATAGGTGCTCTGCTTTAAATACTTTGTTAGTCCTTATTAGGTATAATATATTTGTTATCTGTCCTAGATTCTGTCTCTAGGTCTTCTATAAGATATTCTATATCTTTATTAAGTATTTTCTATTTACTAGTATTAGCAGAGTCTATCTTGCTAGTAAGTATATTAAGCTACTGCGTAACTTTGTTCTTACTTTAGCAGTCTCTAGTATAGTAGCCTTGTTTGCTACAGCTATAACAAGTTACTAAAAGCTTGTTACTTCTCTTACTACTCTTGTTCTTATAGTCTTAATACTTAAGTCCTTTGTTAAGATTAGAAAGGTCTATAGCTTTAAAGCTATAATAGTTACTAGTTCCTATATAAATATATTATAAGGTGTTAAGTAGATATTGTCTTCTTTATTACTTATATTAAAAGTTGTTATTCTTTCTCTAAGGCTAGTGTTGTTAGGTAGTAAACGTGTTTTGTTAGCTGTTACAAATTCTACAACTAAGTTCTTAGTTAAGTTTATAGAGTTAGTTATTAATATTAATAGTTTCTTAAATAAGTATATTAAGAGTGTTAAGCTGTGCACTACTGTATATTAGTTCTTTCTTAACTCTTAGCTTAAGGCCTTATTAAAACATAGTAAGTAAAGTAGTATTATCTTAGTTAGTATTAGCTGCAAGTTATTAAAAGTTAGCAGCGTAGTTTACAGCAGAGTCTTGCTATTAGATATACTAAATTTTGTATTAAGCAATGCTTAGTCTGCTAATAACTCTAAAGATAGTCTTAATCTTTTTTTTAAAGTTGTTAATATTGTGTATTTATTTGTTAACTTTGTCTAGAGCTTTTCTTACAGTATACTATTAGAAGAATAGCTTAATCTACTTTAGAGCTTAGTTACGCATATAACTAGCTATAAGAGTAACTTGCTAGACTTCTAGTACACTCTGTCCTTAAAAGGTAAAGAACAAGTCTTACTAAAGTAGCTATTTATCTAGCTTATTACAGTCTCTATAGTAGAAGTTAGGCTTTGCAACAGAGATTGTGTTGCTTCTAAGAGCTACCTTATATATAGGTAGAGCTTTATTAAAGCTGCTTAGAGTAGCTTAGTTTTCTAAGGTAGTAGACATTTTAAAAGTGTTTAAAATATCAAGGTTGTACTTTAAGCAAAGCTTGTAAGCACTATTTAATTAGTTCTTAAAGATAAATATAGTAACAAGAAGCTAAAGAGAGTTTATAGTAAAGAGTACAGATACTATCTGTCTATCTTAAAAGCAAGGTAATAATAAGTAGTATAGAGTAGACTGTCTAGCTTAAAGGTTAAAGTTAAGATCTAATAACTTAGATTATTACTTAGGTTAAACACAAACTATAAGAGTTTACATTTCTACTATGCTATATACTATAACTATAAGATGCTTGTTAACAAGTAACTAGAGTTAGTCTAATAAAATACAGTTATAATTACTTATTAATAAGCAGAATTGTATTATACTTGTTAACAAGTAATAGTCTGTACGTGCTTGTTAATAAGCAAGTTACGTAACCTGTAATTACTTTGTCTTATACCTTAACTCCTAGCTCTTGTTAAGATTCTAGTTAGTTACTTATTATACTGTACTGTATTCTTTGCAAGATTATAACAAAAACTAACAGCTAAACAGAGATTATAAACAAGTATATTAACTAGTAGCTATAACTATTTATAATATACTATTAAGATAACTATAAGAACAAGCCTAGTTCTTTAAGCCTACCTTATACTACCTAATAACTACTTAACTTAGATCTGTCTTCTAACTGCTCTTTAGTATAGTCTTTCTTAAGCTCCTAAGTATAAGAAAAGAAGCTTTTACAGAGTTTAGATAGATAGTTTTAAAGTATCTTTTTGTACAAGACCTATAGGAATAGAGATCTTGTCCTATAGTTTATCTTAGTGCTCCTATACACTTTATAGCAGATACCTATACAATTTAGACTCTTCTAGCATCTTGTATTGTTATAATAACTAGTTTAAATTGCTGCTATTTATTAACTGTGTACAGCTTACTTTACCTTATTTTAGTATTAAAATAACTCTCTATTAAGTATTATTTAGAAGTAAACTTAGACAGAGCTAGTAGTAGAATAGATATAATATAGATACAACTTTATATAACAACCTAAACTACTAGAATATACTTACTCTAGCAACCTATATACACTAAGCTTAGAAGGTAGCTAAAGAGAATATAGAAAAGGCGCAGCTGCAAATAAAAGCTACTAAGGACAAGCACTACAGTCTAGTTAACTAGGTAGTAAGTAATAAGGTATGCTTATTAACTAAGAACTTAGCTATTAAGTGTCTTAGCTAAAAGCTATTTAACCTATAAAAAGGTCTGTTTAAAGTTCTTAAGCAAGTTAGTTATTTATAGTATTTAAAACTTCTTTCTAGCTTACAAATTTACAATATCTTTACTCTAGATATACTCTGTAAAGACCTAGCAGACTCTCTGCCTAGATAAGAAGCTCTAAAACTCTTAGGTATTCTAATTTAAAGAGTTAAAGAATAAAAAGTATAAAAGATACTTACAAGTAAGCTAGTCTAATAATACTTAAAGTACTATGTAAGTTAGCTAAGATATAACTTTAACTTTACCTAGTACTTAGTAGAAAACTTTAAGAACACTTCTTATAAGCTAAGAGTGTTCTATAATAAGTATCTATAATTACTAAGTTTCTTAAAGTAGTTACTAAATTAGATTAAATTCTAAGAAGAAAATAGCTAGTAATAGTTTAAGTAAGTATATTATAAATTTATAAGATAAAAAAGACCTAGACTACTCTAAACTCTTACTAACTTAACTAAGTAATAAAGAAAAACGTCTACTTTATTATATATATAGTAATTAAGCTAGAGCCTTACTAATATTCCTTATTTTTTTTTAGCATCTATTAGAAGAGTATTTAAATTAGCTAATACTTTTTTAAGTACTAACTTTTTTAAGCTCTTTTTCTTAGTACTCTGCTATAGAGCTTTAACTACTAGAGCCTGCAGAGATACTACTACCTACCTTAGCTCTGCTACCTTATTATGTAGAGACTTTATCTGCATAGTAAGTACTTCTATTACCTTTACTAAGGCCTAATTAGTAATAAGCTAGACGTAGTACTAATAGAGTAATATATTAGCAGCTAATACCTCTTTAAGCTGTATAGTTGCTACCTGCACTATACTTGCTAAGGCATAAGCTAACTAATAAAAGTTATTCTAAGTAGTCTTATAAACAGCCTATATAGCTGTTGCCTTTAGCTCTCTTAACTCTTTACTTTTCTTTACTATAGCTTTTTTTTATACAACAAGGTTACTTTAAAAAGTATTATACTTAGGTTTAATATAAATTAGTACTTATTTAAAAGTTAGCCTAAGAACTAATAGAAAGAGAGTAATAGTAATTAAACTAGACAACACTTCTTGTTCTAAAGTATATAATAAGTATACTTTAATAATAATATCTTATTAAAGGTATATACTACTATATTCTTCTATATAAAGGCCTAAATTAAACAAAGGCAGATAACTTAATAAGCTACTACAAGAGTACTAAGAAAGACAGGTATTAGTATAGTAACTAAAAAACAAGTCTAGTAATAGTTAGCAGTAATTAGATAAAGTTGTTTAAAGTACTTACAGTAAGAATTAGTGCCTGTTAGAAAATAGAAATAAGTAGAGTATATGTTGTTTACTTAAAAAGCATACTGTAAGCAATTTAAACTAATTAAGAAGTAGATTAAACGTGTTTTTACAGTTACTATAACTTTAGTAAAAGCTACTCTGTTATAGTATAGGCTCTTATAACAGCTATAAGCTTAGTAATAATCTAATTTACCTAGTTATTATTACTAAAGAGCTTGCCTAGGACAGATAAGTATAGAGTAGCTAATATAGCTTATATAGAAAAACCTAAATAGAAGTTAATAATAGTAAAAAAAGACTAGAGTCTTAAAATAAATAGAAGTTAAATATATTCTATACTCTACTAAAGTTTAAACCTTTATAGTATAAGAATTCTCTTATAATTTTATAGAATTAGAGACAATCTACCTATAAAGAGAAAGAGTAATATAAGAACAAGCTTAGTTCTTTAAGCTTACTTTTTACTACCTAACAACTATCTAACTTAGATCTATCTTCTAACTACTCTTTAGTACAGTCTTCTCTAAGCTCTTAGATATAAGAAGAGAAGCCTTTATAGAGTTTAGATAGATAGTTTTAAAGTATTTTTTTATACAAGACCTATAAGAATAGAGATCTAGTTCTATAGTTTATCTTAGTGCTTTTATATACTTTGTAGTAGATACCTATATAATTTAGACCTCTCTAGCATCTTGTATTGTTATAATAAGTAAATATTCTATCTAAATAGCTAACTAATAATTATTAGCTACTTTATTAAGATTATATAGAACTTAGTAGTAAAGGCTATTTAAATACTATAAACGCTATAATAAAAAAAAAGTATATTACTATAGATTAAATAAAATATAATTATATATATAAAGAAAATCTTTAGTAGTTATATATTTTTAGCTAAGCTGTATATATAAGTACTTAAGTAAGAAGCTCTTAGCTTTTTAGTTATAAGCTAAATAAATAAGCACCTTATAAGTAAGCTAACTAGATAAGCTTAAGCTAACTAGATAAGCTTAAGCTAACTAGATAAGCTTATAATAAGTAATAATCTAGAGTAAAGTAGTAATAAAACTTAGTTTTAAGTTGTATTAAAAGATATTTTTTCTAAAGCTATATAGCTATTTTTAGGCTAGTAAATAAGTTTAGAGTACTTAGTAGTATATAAAAGTTAAGTAAAAGTTATTTAGACTTTGTAGTAGTAGTAAGATTAAAGCTATATAGGCTAGAAGTAGTAGTTAGGTTATATAGACCTAGATTAGAGTTAGGCTAGAAGTACCTACTAGAGTACGTAATTTTAAGTTATAATAACTAGCTTTTCTTACTATAGAATAACTTTATTAGATTTAGCTACTATAGTATATAATAATAAGCTGTAATAATTAGCTTTTCTTACTAAAGAATAATATTTTCTATAATATTAGTACAACTTCTACTCTACCTTAACTCTAAGCAGAGGCAACCTAACTCCTATCTACTTAGTATTAACTTAGCGCAGGTAGGGGTTAAGTAAGAGTCGAGGTATCACGTGACAATACTTAACCCCTACCTAACTCCTACTTATTTGCTAGCCTAGTCTAAAGACATAAGATAAGAGTAGCATACAACTTCTTAGAGTAAGTTGCACCTCTGCTAGGACTTGCAGCCTTTGCACTTGTCTTTGCCTAGTACACGTCTGTTAAAAGGGGGTTCCTCTCCAAAGTCACGTGTGCACAAGGTATTCTGAAAACCGTTATACCATACCTGCAACCTGCAGCCTGTAACCTGCAAGTCTGATGGGGCCGAGCGCGCCCGCGGGCAGCATAAAAGCCAACGCGACGCGTCACACAACACCTCTTGCATTGCACAATCATAGATGTCTTTGCCGCTGTGTTCGCTCACCACCCTACGCTGTCGCCTACGCACGCACCTTGACGCGTTCCACGCAACCATAAACCCATAGCCTTGATAAGCGCTTGCTCACCGTCTGCCGCAACAAGCGCACCTCGCAGCCCAACATTGCCTACTCTGTCCTCAACTACTCGCGGTGCTTATACGACAAGGGCAAGCTCCACAGGACAGTTCTAGACCTTGCGCTCGAAGCTTCAGCTCTATAACCGCGACGCGCAGATCATTGTGTACTGCCCCACACGGGACGAGACGCGGCAAGTTGCTAGGGCCCTCAGGTGCGTCGCCTTTACTAGCGACATAGGCACTGAGGAGGACAAGACCTGCTAGGTGCGCGCCTTCGCCCACGGCGACCTGCGCCTGTGCGCCGCAACCAACATGCTCGGCCTTAGGCTGGATGCGCCCAAGACGTGGGTCATCATCCACATCGCCATGTGCTCCGCCCTAGCGGCGTACGTCTAGGAGAGTGGCCGCGCAGGCCCCACCAGCGCGCCCAGCGCAGCCATCGTGCTCGTGCCGCGCTGGCGCACCAAGACTGGCCACCTCCACCGCTCTTCCCACGCGTGGACAAGCACGCCAGGGCCTTCCTCGAGGCCACGGCGTGCTGCCGCATCACCATCAACAGCTACATGGACGGCCGGCAGGACCAGCGCCAGTGCGAGGTCGGCGAGGCCGCGTGCGACCTGTGCGCCGCCGGCCGTCGAGGCACCAAGCGGCCGGCAGACACAGCGCTGGAGCGAGACTCCAGCGAGCCGCCCGTGGTGGACGACGCCCATCGCCTGGAGGATGCGGTGGGCATGGAGCAGAGCCGCCTCGACATGGAACGCCGCCGCGCCGCCCTGGATCGCGCGCACCAGCTCAAGCGCCTAGAGCGCCATCTGCGCCAGTGGCAAGATTGTTGTTCGCACTGCAAGGGCGACCTGAGCGTGGACGAGGAGCACTCGCTGGCCGATTGCCCGACGCAGGCGAGGGTGCCCCGTGGCACAGCCCACTATCAAGACATGCTGCAGAAGTTCGTGCAGTGGCAGCCCTTCTCCGGCTGCTATCGCTGCCACGTGCCGCAGGCCATCTGCGACCAGTGGGAGGCCACAGACGAGAAGGGAGCCTTCTAAGACCGCGCCGACGGCTCGTGCCAGTTCTTCGGCGTCATGCACACTGCCGTCGCCACGCTGCTGGCCCGCAAGCGATTCATCGTCCGCAAGTAGGCGGGGCCGCTAATAATCCAGGCAGGCATGCCACCCCCCCCCCCATACGCTGCAGCACATTATATCTTTCTTTGGCCAGCGGGTGGAGATGGACCAGCGGGACGCGAGCAGGATGGCTGAGCTGCTGCTGGCGTTCAGCAAGGGCCAGCTTAGGTAGTGTACTGTCCATGTATACTGTCGAAGCAGGAGTCAAGTGCATTTTCTACCGCAAACATACCCCCAGCGTGCAGGTACATGTGACCTGTGATGCCCTTTGCCCATGATTCTCGTTGCCCACCGAAATGCAAGTTGCTCACCGAGATGCAAGTTGCTTACTGAGACGCAAGTTGCCCAGTGCCTAAGAGGCTCGCCGGCTGCAAGCAGTCTTGGTGGAACAGCCTGAGCTATCTTGGCGCTACTGCTTTGCCAGGCTCCTTGCTCAGTGCCAGTAGTTCGATAGTTCTGGCAGCCACGCCGTCGTGATAGAACCGAGGGGCGACCAGCAGTGCGTTGCTGCAAGTTGCTGGCTGCCTCGCACTACTACACGAACAGCCGCAGTTGAATGGCGACTAACAGGCTAGAAGCGTCGACGATCCAAAGAAGCAGAAGGGTAGCCGTTCAAGCAGGATCTTGCAGCGCTGGGCGACTGTCTTCTTTATCTACCTCTGCCTGATCAGCGCCTTATGTCGCAAGACAATAGAGTTGAGTGTCTTGAAGCCGTTGTAGATGCTCTTAGGAAGTACTAAAGCATGCAGAGTAAGCGCGTCGACCACATCGTACACTGGAGCCATTCACCCCTGCTGTTCGTCCTCGTACGCCAGCTGCCAAGCAGCTCGTTTCGTGAAAGGAATTCGATAAATCTAGCCGACTTCTTCAACAAGGAGCAAGCAGCCAGTCGATCTTGCACCGGCCTGCCTGCTCTCTTCGGGGTGCTCCTCGTTGCCTGGACCTGCAAGAGAGAGGCAGACGCGAGTGCAGCGTGGGCGATGCTTGTGCTACAAAGGTTCTGCGAACCACAACATCACACGAGTTGGCGAATAATTCACCACCCACCCAAACGCGGCCGAAACGATCCCAAGCTGCAGAAACCAGCTTGTGCGACCAGCTCAGTGCACACGGCTAGCTCCTGCCAACCCTCGACGCCATATGCACCCTCACCGCGGCAAGGGGTGCGCTACTGGAGCACAACAACCGAACGCGCACGTCACAGCTCCTAGCAGGCTGCACAGGGCATACCTAACCCACAACGACACCATATCACCTAGTTGCACAGCACGCAGATCACATCAAGGTTATTATTAGATTTAAGCTCGCATACAGCAGCAATCTTATCCAATCACCGGGCCGCACCCCTTACCCCTCCTGTCCTGCCCCTACACATACTCTCCCACCCTGGAGTCCACGTCTTCCGATTCCGGGTCGTCCTCGCTCACCTCAAGCATCTCGTCGTCGTCCTGAGTAAGATCGATGGCGTCGGCAACGGCATTACCTTCCTCGATCTTCACCGCGTGGCCTGCCTTGAGGGCCGCCAGGAATTTGGACTTGGCGTCGTTCTTGTCCACGATCCTCGTCTCAATCGTCTTCCGGGCTTCGGCCACCTTGCGGCTGGGGTTGACGGTGGTGAGCCAGAGGACCTTGCAGTCCATGGTCTGTCCGATGCGGTGCTGGCGCTTCCCTACCTGGATGGGGTCGTTGTTGTTCGTCGGCGGGTCGAAGCCGATCAGGAGGTGGCCTTCGGTGAGGGTGACTGAGTGCGCGATGGTCTTGGTGGCGGCGATGAGGATGTCGGCTTCGTCGTCCAGCTGCTCCGTCGCAGGGTCCCAGAAGCGTTGCCACGTCGAAAGGTTGTTCGTGCGAGTGTTCCCATCAATGACGCTGACGACGCGCTTCTCGCCGTATTTCCGCACGAGGTGCGCCCACAGCAGCGCGCGAGTGAAGCGCAGTCCCACTACGATTACAATCTTGCTGCGGTATTGAACGGTGCGGGTTCCGTCCGTCGTGCGCACCTCGGCCTTGCTAACATCCGACTCGAGCGCCGCGATATGCTGCTCAACGATCTCCACCTTTTTCGAATGCGCGCAGGCCTCGGGGGCAATGTGCCAGATGAACGATCTCCGCACGTTGTCGTCGCTGGCTATGCTCTTAGCCACGAGTTTGTTGTTCTTGGAGATGCAGATGGTGTCCAGGCCGCCAAAGTGTTTGGTGTCCTCGGGGTGCTTCTCGAGCCAGCCTCGTATCGCGTTGATCGTGTTGGGCAGGCAGCTTACCGTACGCGCCACCAGGTAGGCGCTGGGGTTGGACGCGGCGAGGGTGGGACGGTCGGGCTTCTTGTCCGGTCGGGATCCGTCCGCGACCCAGGCCTGCATCATTGCTGCGTGCATCTCCTTCTGCCCTGCCCGGACGAGACCCTCGGCGGCCTTGACCTCCTTCCACATATCGGGCGAGTGCCTGACGGGGATGTGCTCGATCGTCAGCTTGACGTCCAGGATGGAGAGGGGCTTGCCCCATGGGTCCACGCTCGACGCGTCGCGGGCCATCATGAAGTGCCCCACCACGGCCGCGAACACGGCGTTGAAGTTCTCCACCGACGAGTTCTGGCCGAGCTTGCCGTGGCGCTCCTTGGCAGTGTCGTCGCTGGGGTGGAGGTAGGCTTGGAAGACGGCCATCCATCCTCTCTTCAGCTCAACGTGGTCAAGGTTATTCGGCTGGTCAGGGCCAAGCAGAGCCTTCACGCCCGGATCGGCAGAGGCTTGATCCATCACCCTCGCGCACACCTTGGCGGCAAACGTCGTGAGCAAACTCGCACCGTTGTTCAGAGCGGTGCCTGTGATGAACAGGACACCCGGCGGCTGCTTGCTCTTCTCGCACCCAGCGAGGAAGGGGTCGACGATCTCGCGGTACGTCAGCGTCTCCGCCCCAGGTGCCATGTGCACCTCATCGACCACAACACACGATGCGTAGCGCAGCTCGACGACCTCGAAAACATCCTTGCGCCTACCCCTCACGACGTACTTCCTCGCCCTGGTGGCCTGCAGGGGGAAGGTGCCGTCTCTCACGGTCGACCGCGTCTTGAGCGATGTAGCCATGAGGTTGCTGATCTCAGTCGCCTTGTTGGACCACGCAGTTGTGTGGGCAGCCTTGATCTGGTCGAGATCTTGCCTCAGACCCTTGAGCAACTTGACGTCGTGCTCGTCAAGGATACAACCAATGTGGTTCCTCCAAGAATTGTTGGTGCAGACAATGATGTACCGCGTGCTGGTAGGCGGCGGTGTCGATTCAGTGGCATCCTTGTGATGCTCCCACGTGGTTTCTGAGGTTGTCTCTGTTGCAGCGTTCTTGTGGGGGATCGTCTGACCGTGCACAGGTCGTGCGTTGTCCCAGTCTGGCAGAGGGACCAGCTCTGCCCACTCGGCGTCGGACATCTTGGCGGATATACCACTGGCCTTGCCGCGGTACCTCTCCACAAGCTGCTGGCCAGTGTTGTGGAGCACGATCAGCTTTGGCTTCCACGATCCTACGAGGTGGCTGTGAGCTGCGTCGCCTCCAAACACCTGCGCAAAAGACTTGACCCACACCTCAACGCCGTTGGAGCTGGCCGAGATGAATGTCGCGCCGATCTTGGGTAGGCACCCGTTCAGCTTGCCGTCCTTGAGCTGAGGCCAATGCAGCGGATGGCGGTCAGGTGTGGCACTGCGATTGGCTCTGCCACCGTGCATCTGCGCGACGCTGCGGAGGTTCATGTCGACGGCCAGCATCACCATCAGCGACTTACCGAGACCCATCTCGTCGCCCTGGACGAGCGCGCTGCGGGGGCCGAACAGGCTGCTGTGCATCTCCACGGCCCCTACGACCTGGTGGGGGTACAGCTTGAGGGTGCTGTTCATGCCGACGTGCGCCTTCAGCGGGATGCAGTTGTTCTTGTATCTACTGGGGTCCTGCAGGTCGCCAAGGCCAATGTCAAACGTGTCTGCAGCGCGCTGCCACGCATCAAGCGCGGCTCTCTGCGCCAGTCCGTACGCAGTCACAGCAGCAGGCCGGCTCAACGCGTACTTTGTCGCTGCTTCGTTTGCGCGGGCATTGCGCGAGTCGTCGGCGTCGTCGGCTTCCTGGCCCCCGATGGCGAATTCATCGTCCTCCTCCGACTGCTGGAGCTCCTGAATTGTCCTGGGCTCGCGCTCGCGCTCGTCGGGACTATCGCTCTCCTCCGAGGCCGCGCCGTAGTCATCGGAGTTGTACGAGTCCGCTCGCTGCTTGCCCTTGCCCTTGGTTGGCTGGAAGCTGTCGTCTGAGTCGGAATCGTCTGAGTCAGAATCGTCGGAATCGGAGTTGGTGGACGGGGCCTTGGGTGGAGCGCGGCGTCGGAACTTCCGCAGCTTGCACTTGTTCCTACTCGACTTGTCCGAGTCCGAGTCGCCGTCGCTAGGCGGAGTGGGAGGTGACGGATTGGGAGGTGGCTGAGTGGGATGTTTCTGCAGCAGACGCATGACATTGCCAATGTTACCGCCAACATCTCCAGTGCGTACCGGCTTAGTGTCAGGGTTCGACGGTGGAGTCGTCTTAGGAGGAGGTCGCAACGGAGGAGCTTCAGGCATCTGATCGTCGAGGTCATGCGGTTGCGCACCCAACCCTTGACCAGGAGCCTGGGAAACGCCTGCACCGCTGTCGGCCGGGGCGCCCTCCATGTTTACCTCATGATTGACCTCAAGATTGACCTCACGATTGACCCTGGAGGTGGTGACACACAGACGGCCGGTAGGGATGTCGCGAAGCGCTAGCCCAAGCCCTAACTGCGTGCGAATCGAGGCGTCCTGTTTGGGGCGCGGGGAGAGGAAGATCTCGTTCTTGAAGTCAAACCCGCTGCCCTCGGTGGAGAACGCGTTTAACTCAACCAACAGCTTCGCCCAGCTCAAGGTCGAGGGGCGATTGTCGTCCTCTAGCGAATCCGCAGGGTACTCTGCGACAATTTCCCCCTTCTGTCCATCGATGACGGCCGTGAGCTCGATCATGGACTTGCTGAGGTCTGGTTCTGCAGCAGGGTGGGCGGAGAGGCGGAGAGTGTCCCCGTAGACGGGTGTGGTGCGGAACGTCGAACTTCTGGCGTCATGGCCGACGGTGGGCGACCCGCTGCGCCCCGACTTGAGCCGCTTGGGAGCTGCTTGCGGGCCCGAATCGCTGGAACGACGCCTGGTGCGACTGCGACTATTGTCGGGCGCGTCCGCGGCGGCGTCAGGGACGTCCGGCATGGTAGAGGCCTATCTTCGCTGGTGTCGGTGCAGGAACTGGAAGCAAGCTGTCGAAAGAGGTCGCAGGCTGTAGCGAGTTGCAGGTTGACCAGCCAAGTTGCAGGTTGACCAGCCAAATTGCAGGTTGTGGCATGGAAAAAACGGCGGATGCGCTAGCGCGGTCAACGGCCCGCGTGACCAAGCGCTTGAAGTGAAGGTGAAAGTCAAGACGAGGAGCTTCATCGTGATCCGTCACCAGCCTTCCACCTGTGCCGCTAAACTTTCCTTAGCTATAGAAAGCCCCTGCCCGCGATTGCCTTGGCTCTGCTAGCAAACCAAGGTATTGCCATTACATCGACGACAGAAATACAAAGTAACAACAAACACGGTGCGACATGAAAATTTACCCAGACAGGTGTATATACATACAACGCTGTCCTGCAGTGTGCTGTAGTCTGCAGTCCACTGCTGCAGTAATTCTAGGCTGGCGAACGGGTTTAGGGTACCCAGCAACGGGTAGGGGTTGGGTCGGTGTCGTACGAGCTAGAGGTAAGATGTAGGTAGAGGCAAGATGTAGGTAGAGGTACCTCTGGCGTAGGTAGGAGTAGTGGTTGGGTCGCACAGACCTAGGATAGTGCTAGGTTAGGGGATATCTACTAGGATACGTAGTAACAGGCTGTGATAACTAGCTTATATTGCTAGTGCGTAATACTATCCCAATAATAGTGCAACCCCTACTCTACCTCAACTCTAAGTAGGGCTGACTCAATAGGCCCTACGTACGTAGCATTGACCTCGCACAGGTAGGGGTCGAGTAGAGGTCGGGGCAACACGTGACAGTATGTAACTTCTACCCTACCTCTACCTATCTGCTAGCCTGCGGTAGACTGTTCTCTGCCAGTTAGGAACTAGGCAGAGACCCCTTAGTCTTTACACTTAGCCCGGCTTTCGGTCTTCAGGGCTCTAGAAGCCTACTAGGCTGACAATTGTAGGGCAGTTTGTAACTAGCAATTACTTCATCGAGCTGTCTATAGTGATTATAGAGCAAGCAATAGAATGCTCCTTTAGCGACTTGAGTGTAATAAGAGCTGCGAATAATCAAAGGGTAACCTTGTGAGGAACCTCGGTGCAACCCGTGCCGATTCCGACAAGGACTATCCAACTGACCTTGAGGAGAGCCCTGAGATCGTCGAGGACTGCCTGAATGACCCTAAGAACCTTAGGGCGGAACAGGGCGAGACGGGCGAGGGCTGCTGAAGTGTATTACAGCATCCTTGAAAACCTCAGGCGAACCGCTGGAATTGTGGATCCAAGACCACGGGCTGGAACGGCTCGGGTGGTAGGCGAGAAGCTTGTTGATTGATGGAAAGCTCCAAGGCCTCCGTGGGTCGTAGGCAAAGTAGGAAAGGAGGGCACGCTGCTGGCATGACGATACGGCTTGTCGATTTCCACGTAATCCTCCAGCAGAAAATTAGCGTCATGGCGACGATTCCGCCTGTCGGCCTGAGTCTCGACAGCACGCTCGTCGTCGCTCTTGGGAGCAACGCGGCTACCCCTCCAAGAAGACGGATTGGGCGAGCGGAGGGCAGCTTGGACACGGCTGGCATACGATGGAGCGTCCAATGGACCCTTGCGCTGCCCCAAGCTGGAAATATCGCGAGCGCCTCGAATCCTGCTCTGACGTTCCCGCTCCTGTTCCTGCATGACCAAATCACTCACCTCGGCAACCAAATGCGCACAAATCCCGCTACCACTGGCCGCACAACGTGTGCCAGAGAAACGGGTCGGCTTGTGAATAAGCTGGGGTGCTCGAGGACCTCGCAGTTGCGTTTGTAGGCAGCCTCGGATTAGCTATCGAAAGTAGGTGACGGTAGCACTTCCGCTCTGGATATTAGAGCGCTGGTGCAACCTGCTGGTAGCGGATCAGACTGCTACTCTCCAGAAGCTACTCTAAGACACAACCTGAAACTCACTCAGCTAGTATATGCTGTTGTTCTTCTGGTGTCGTCGAAAGAATTTCCAGTAGCATAGCAGATGCCTCTCTATAGCATCTATAATTCGTTCTGACCCTCCATATAGTAAATCTCCTTTAACAGTTCGTGCTCTGCAACTGGCTTGTCTCCTGCATATAACGTGTCTGTGCACCGAACGCCCGGAGTCACCGAACGCCCGCTCTGGGCCTTGCAGCTCATCACAAAAATAAGGCTATAGAGCCACACACAATAGTTGTCATCGCGAGATATTTTAGTGGAGTGTTCTATAGACTTATAAAAATAACATCTCCTATATAAATTATCTATATAAAGTGGCAGTGCGGCCGCTGCGGGTAGTGTGAGTGCGGGCAGCTAGAGGAGGCGTCGCAGGCTTTGGGCGACTACGAGCACCTACACCACGACGTGCAGGCTTTGGTTTAACTGCAGAAGCTTTTGAGGTTGTAGTCTTGCCTCTTTGGGATGATTGTAAGGCTTTTGCAGCGTTGTTGGCCTGTTTAGCAGCAGCTCTAGCAGCTTTCCGGGCGTCTATTGCTTGACGTTCCTCTGCCTTCATCCTTGCACGCTCTTCCTTCTCTCTTAGCCGCTGTTGACGCTTCTCTTCTTCAATCTTCTCCTTGTATAGCTTATTAGCAGCTGCTAACTCCTTCATTTCAACCTTTCTTCGCTCTTCCTCTTCCTTCTCTGCCTCAGTAACTGCCATCCGAACCCGTGCCTCTTAAATAGCTTGAGGTGACCACATCATAGCTCCGCCATGATACTCCTGATGCTGTTGCAGGTCCAATTGCCTGCTAGGTTGCTTCTGACGCTTCTGCTTCTTGTGTAGCTTCTGCCGCAAGCCATCTAGTTCGTCATGAAGGAGCTCTACCTGGGTTGATAGGTGGTAGATAGTTTGGCCGAGCTTCCAGGCACCTGCACTGCGAGGATCCTTCACCTCTGCATACAGTGTAGTACAAGCTTTGAGCCAGTCTTGTGCTGAATAAGCTGTAGAACCAGAGGTAACTGAGCCTGGGCTGATAGGTGTTGTGTGGCAGAATCTATCAAGTATAACGTCAGGGTTTATTAGGCTTATCCCCGTAGCTGTGAAGGCTTTTTGTACAAGCTCAGATGTGAATGTAGCCACCCAGGCAGGCCAAAACAAGCTGACAAAGTCATCTTTTGTCAATGGGGATAGACCTTGAGTCTTCTGGAGGTAGTCGTCCAGCTCAGAGGTGTACGCAGAGGAGAGTAGCTTAAAGCAGACTACATCCAACGGCTGCAGCGTCTGGGTACTGTGAGGTGGTAACACAGCTAGTATAATCCGGTTCTCATCACAGTAGTCAATAAAGTCCTTCGTCAGGTGACTGCCGTGGCCATCTACTATCAAAAGCCTATAGCTCCGACGCGCCTTTGCCTTTGTATAACGATCAAATACCTGTTCAAGCCAGGCCAGTCCAATATCATTGTTTGTCCAGCCGGTAGGCGAAGAAGCCACGTGAATTAGGTGGTTTTCTGCCTCTATATCGGCCACCCAATGACTCTGGATTGTGGAGTTTTTTGACGCAAATATGATGCCTGGCGGCAGTGCAGTACCATCTGCGCAGACTGCTGCCAATAAGCTCACCCACTCACGTAAGCCATCTTGACGAGCCTGTCGAACCTCCTTCTTCTCATATTGACGCCTACTAAAGATGCGTTTTGTCCTTCCTAGCACTCCAATCGCGAAGCCCTTCTCATCCATATTGTACGTATGCGCAGGCTCAATAGAGTATTTAATAATCTTTTCGTGTAGGATGTCAAAGTACAGCTTGTACTTATACCCAGACTCAGCGTTGTGGCAATTAGAGTCTATGCCAGTCGTCCATTTGGCTACAATGTGGTTGTGGTAACGGTGTAGGAAGCGTGTAACCCAGCTCTCAGAGACCTTCCCCTGCACAACAGAAGACGCGAAATTTTGTACCATAGTCCTTGTAGGTGCTATATAACGCGCAGTAAGCCTTTCTATATACTTAAGTAGGTCAGATTCTTGTTGGTTGTTGAGCTTTCGGTTGTTGTGATACTCAACGTGTCGAGGGACCTGCACACTGCGATGCGCGCGCGACAACGTTGTGCGCAACACACCGTGTTTTTCTGCAATATTTGTATAGACAAGTTTATTGCCAGGGTTTAAATTATGTATCTCTGCAAGGGCAGCTTCTAACCCTGGCATGGTGTTAAGTTGTTACGCGTTCAAAAATGGTGTTATTTTGGTGTCCCGGGCGTTCGGTGACTCCGGGCGTTCGGTGACTCTGGGCGTTCGGTGCACGGACACAGTAACGTACCCTACGGGCGAGTCGCCCACTTTTGCCAAGACCCCATCAAACCTCACCCTATTATAGCCTAAAACACCACACTCTGGTGCTGCAAGGTGTAGTACAGGTTAGAATATTATTCAGAGACTACTTCTATATTATTCTTGCACGTTTGCGTATTATGCCTAGTCTAATTGCACTGTCTACAGCGTTGTTAAGAGGTCTTACCTACTTTAGCGCGTACACGCTTTTTTAACTTCTTACTATTACTACACGCCCTAAACTCTTTTAGAGCTGCTATTTGCTGCTCTTTCTTAACTACAAAGGTCTCTTTCTTCTAAATTTACTTTCTTTTGTATAATTTATATTCTATAGCAGCTGCTAAAGCTATGTAAAGCTTAGTATTCTCTTATTATGCTAAAACTAGCTTGTATAATAAAATTGCTCTCTTCTTTATATAGTGCTTACGTGTGCTTAGTATAGAAATAGATAAGCTACTCTGCTACTTCTTATACTTCTCTTAAATTAGAGTTAATTATAACTAAAGTTTTAGAGTATTACTAAGAGGCTATAACTACTAAGGCTTATAATTATTAAAGAGTTATAGTAATAAAGTATATAGCTTTATATTAAGGCCTATTATAACTTATTCTAAGTTAAAAAAGACTAGTTTAGCGCCTTAGAACTCTTTTTAGATATTACTAGAAGTAAATACAGTATTATAAGCTGCTTTAAAGTATAGTAAGAACTTAAGCTTTGTAATATAGTTAATCTAGTTGTAAATAAAGTCTTTAGCTTAGTACCTATATACTTTCTTTAAAAGAGCAAAACAGCCTATATTAAGTAGCTATAGAAAGTATAATAAATACAAAGGTATATATATAGTAATAATCTTGTTATTTTTAGTTATTTTAAGATAGTGCTAAGTTGCTTAATTTAAGTAAAAGAGTTTCTTAGATTTAATATATAGATCTTGTGTTATATATATGGGTTAAAATAGTGTAAGCGTATTATACTACTATAAAACACGCAGCTACAGCTCTGCTAGTAGTTTTGTATATTAGTAGAAGGACTCTTTACTTTTAATTAAGTACCTTTAAGAGATATATTAATTAAAGTCTTTAAAGGCTTGTCTAGAAAAAGTTATATAAATAGTAAAGTTAAGAAAGTGTTGCTAATACTTGTTTTAAATTATTTACAAGTATTTAAAGAAGAATATCTCTAGTTCTTATTAGGAGGTACTAAACAAACTACTAAGACCTTATAGTATTATACTAAGTAAGGTATAAAGTAAGTACGTCTTATACTATATAGTCTCTAAACTCTATAGCCTAGTACTAGTATACGCTTAGCTTACTACTATATACCTACTTATATACGTATCCTACTTTATATCTAATTAGACTTTACAAACTTAGCTTTATTCTAATTTAAAATCTATTAAGAGATTTACTTAGCTCTATAACATAGTTACTAGCGTATATATTGTAATACATCTATTAGTAAATAAATATAAGAAATAATATATATATATAGGCTAATAATATTCTTAGTTATATAAGTAGAATAAAGAAAGCAACACTATAGATAGTCTTTGCTTTTTTACTCTTGTTAGGTTTAATCTTAAAATAAGTATATTAGAGCTATCTTTATATCTTTTATATTCTTTTAATAGCTAGAGGAAATATTAATATTAGAGTAAGACTGTATTTCCTTGTCTGCAGGCATTTTTCTAACTTTACTCTAGGCTGCAATCTTAGATCTAGCTAGAAACTTAGTATTACTTTTTACAGCGCTAGCCTTAATTATTTATATTATTACAACATTCTTAGCAGAGTACTTTAAACTATTACCTTTCTAATTATAAATACTTTAAATAATCTTTTATAAAAATAGTATATTAGCTTCTATAAAGCTCTCTACTTTTATAAGACTAGTTCTATATATAAAAGTTCTTATAAATACTTTCTTTCTAGAGATAAACAAAGCAATAATAATAGTTCTACTATTACTTATTTTCTTTAATATAATATTATTAAAAGTAGTCTTAGTAATAGCTTATAACTTTTTATTAGTTATTATATTACCTGTTACTAGTTATATGCTATGCTAAGTATTTACACTCTACTTACTACTATTAGCTATTTTCTTAGAGTTATATCTACTACTATAGTCTATTAATAGCCTACTAGAGCTTTTAGTCCTGTATAATAGCTTAAAGATAAGGTTGTAAACAATCTTTATAGAGCTTTTCTTACCTTCTTTGCTCTTACTATTACTATTTTTTTTCCTTGCCTAGCTTTAGTTTATATACTTTTCTAGTAGGCAGAGTCTTAATAGGTTTTAGTACTGTTAAAGTAGGCTTTACAAGAGTTAGTTTTAGCTTTAGCTTTAGCTTTAATAGATTAAGCTTTATTATTCTTTGCTTTCTTGCAGCTCTAAGTACTCTAAGTTCTTTGCTTAAAGAGTCTAGATACACTTTAACTATTAGCTTATTAGTAGTAAGACAACTACCTTTTATATTCTTACTAGCAATACACACTCTAATAATAGACTGCAAGTTTACTATATAACTATTCTTGTTAAAAGTATCTTTAGTATAGGTGTAGCTAAAGATAGTAGACTTAAATTATCTCTATAACAACTTCTTAATATTATTACAGCAGACTTTGTTAATAGTATTAGTAAATCTATCTCTTTTAGCTCTAGAGACTATACAAGGTTTATAGTACAGTATCTTAGAATTATAGACAATATCTACTAGAGTTAAATATTACTACTAAAGTAGTTATAGTTATAGTAGTTCTTATTCTAAATAGAAGAAAGACTTTTATTAAATAAAGAAAAGAAATAAATAATATAATAAATAACTACTACAGTTATACTAATTTATAAAGACTATAATTAGTTTATAAGGTTTCTAGTATAATTATATATTAATATATATACTAATACAAGCTTATATATATCTTTTAATCTCTATACTCTAGAGTCTATTACTTAATCTCTATTATTTTAACAGACACTACTTAGTAGAGATTTAACCTACTTATAGCTCTCTATAATATATAGCTTTAGCTAGCCTTAAACATTGTTAATATTAACTTAGGTAAGCAGCAAGTAGTAGCTAAAGGTCTTAATATTAAAGCTGCAGGCTTAATATTTTAATATTTAGCAAGTTAGTCTACTAACGTTTTACCTATAATATCTTCTTAGAATGTAAGCTTCTAATAATTTAAAGGTAAGGTAGAGTATTTAATATATCTTAGAGCTTAAGTATAAGTTATAGTAAAGCATTCTGTCTTTTTAATAAGATTTTTAATCTAGAATCCTAATAGACATAATTAGTAATAAGTTATAGAGAAATGCTTTTTAGCCTATCTACTATATCTATACACTTAATACATATATTTTAATAATATACTAAACTACTAAAATACTTCTATCTTTATATGTTTATAACAATATAATATAATAAGATTATAAGAAGCTTTGTTAGAGTACAATACTGTTATATCTAAAGATAAGATTCTATAGTTTAAAATAGTCGAAAGTTATAGTATTGTATAGTTAATACTAATACATATATAGAGAGGTAAAAGTGTTTGCAATAAGAAGAAGGTATTATAAACTGCAACTTACAACAATAATAAAAGAAAAAGCTTAGAAAGTATTTAAAAGAGCTTACTTCTTATTATATACTTCTTACAAGAGAAATAATACAAAATTTTATATTATCTATAGCTAAAAAATATATAAGCTAGAGCTAAGTTACTTAGTTTATTAAGAACTATTCTATCTATCTTATCTCTTTATACTTTACAGATAAAGATACTAATTATTATAATGCTAATTTATATTAAAAGTATAAGTTCTCTTTAAACCTACTATAATATAAGTTTACTTAATATAAAGTTAATAGCTACTATATTTATAATATAGATAAGAAGAGCTTTATAATTAAGATTACTACTAGAACTAAATATATATTTAGTAGGTAAATATAAAAAAAAAAAGAAGTTAAAGTATTATTTTAAGATAGTAATTATTAACTCTCTAGGTTTAAAGAAGCTAGGCTAGTAAACTAAGTACTCTTGTATAGGCTAGCAAGCTAGGTACCCCTATATACTTAGAGTCTCTTACTTTAGGTAGGTATAACTCTTTAAATATTTAAGATACAGCTTAGTAATATATTACACAATAGAATATGCTAAGTTAGAGCCTTTAAATAAGCTACTATGTGCCTAATTTAGATTAGTTTTAGCTTAGATATATTGCTTAGAACCTATAGAGAGTCTGTAGACCCTAGAGTAAAGTAATATTAAGGTTGTACTTTAAGCAAAGCTTATAAGCACTCTTTAATTAGTTCTTAGAGATAAATACTGTAATTAAAGGTTTATAGAGCTAGTAGTAAGAAGTATAAATATAATCTATCTGTTTTTAAAGCTAAGAGTTATAATAAGTAGTCTAGAGTAAACTATCCAGCTTAAAAGTTAAGTCAAGATCTAATAACTTAGATTGTTACTTAGATTAAATATAAACTTTAATAGTTGTGTTTTTATAAGACTATATACTAAGGAGATAAATAGTAAGTATAGTAGCTTACTAAGCTTAATATAAGCTGCGTAAGCTCTATATATATATCTTACCTAGCTTAACTACTAAGAAGTAAGCTTGTTACGTAATATATAATAAACTATACTCTAACTATACTATATAAGATAGCCTGTGTAATTACTCTACTATATATACTATTGTTTACTAAGTATTAGTATTTAGTTAGCTAATAAAAAGAGATTATAATACTATTCTTCTTCTTTCTTAGATTTATTCTAAATCTGTTAGCGTACTTTATAAGTATTACTCTGCTACTATTTTAGTATTTTATAGCAGTATTATATATTCTATGTTCTAGAAGTGTCTGCGTCTTAGTATTACAATCTATTACTCTAGTACTATTACTCTTATCTCTTCTAACTATTATTTTGTATTAAGTAATGATTATAATTTTATACTGTCTAAAAATTCTTACTTAAAGTATCCTAACTATATATATTAAGTATCTATATATTAACTTGTTATAAAAGTCTTTAGATAAGACTAGAGTTAAGTATAAAAAAAAAGTAGAAGAAGATAAGGAAATCTTAGTAGAAGTTATATTATATCTACTACAAAATAAGAATATTCTTATATAAGCAAAGTAAAGAGCTATAAAAAGAGCTAAGTACTTTATAAATAAGTTAAAAGGTAAAGGCAAAGATATTTAGGCTAAGAATATTAATTATCCTGCTATAGCTGCGCAGGTTGCCTTTTCTCTTGCAATATAGTCTACTCTTTAATATATTAATAAAGCTACTTTGTTTAGAATTAATCTAAGAGCTCTTAGTAGTTTATAAGGTATTTAATAGGTTTTTATATATTTTCTTTATCTAGTTAACTTAACTACTTTAACTAGGTACTTGTTATTATAACTTTTCTTATAGTAATTTAAATATTCTTTAAGTTTCTCCTTATTATTACTCTTAGCTTAGTAGTAGAAGTCTTTGTAAGTTAGTAATTATAGATTAGCTAGTTCTAGTAGCAATATATAGAATACTAGGTAAATCTTTATATTCTTTAGCAGGTCTAGTTAGTTGCTTATTTAGCTAATTTGCTATAAAATAAAAAACAGTCTAACTTTAACTTTTCTAGTTTCTTTGTTAGTCTTTGTATATGTAGATTTTTAGTAAAGATATACACTTTATCTTCTTCTTTTAGCTAAGGTACTGTTTTTTTTCTCTAGTTTACATAAGAAGTTACTTATAACTAAGCTTTAGTAATATTATTAAGTAATTTCTAGTATATGTTCTAAAGTCTTTATACTAAGAGTATTACTAACTCTATATAGATATTACTTATAAAAATTTATATTAAGAGATTTAAGTATTATTTATAGTTTATAAAGAATAGTATATAGCTTGTTACTTTAAATTTCTTATTGTTATATATAATTTATACTATAAAAAGAAAATTTAGCTGTTTTACTATTAGTTGCAGTATATATAGAGATATATTTCTATTATCTAGTTTACTTACATAGTTTGTCTATCTGTCTACAGATAATAAGCTAGTAAGAGTTTCTTCTTAGTTTCTACTTCTATAAAGAATATTGTCTAGAAGTTTAAAGTAAAGAGGTTTTCTCTATTACTAATAAATAACTTAGAAATACTATAGTATTAAACAATCCTATCTAGAAATACTTAAGTAACCTGCTTTATAGTATAGCTATATTAGAAAGGTATAAACTTTATAGCTTTTATAAATCTATCTACTACTTTAAATATTAAGTTATATTTAGAGTCTATAACAGAGTCTTTAGATATAGGTAGTTGTATAACAAAATCTATTATAATACTTGTTTATAGTGCTGTTAGTACCTTTATTACTTGTATTTCTCTATACTTAATATATATACTATACTTTATCTACTAACAAGTAATATTGTTCTAAATATACTTAGTAACCTTATCTTTTATATTAAGAAACTTATAGTATTTTCTAATAAATTCTATAGTGTGCATAATTCCTAGGTATCTATAAAGAGTATTATTATAGTAATCTATTATAATCTTTATCTATAACTTGTCTAGTACTTATAATAGTATATGTTCTTTCTTTTAAACTTATATAATTAGGTTAAGCTACTATAATAGTCCTAAAGAACTGTTTTTATTAATTCTTAGAATAGTAGCTTTGTTTATTGTCTTTTTACTTACAAGGTTGTGTCTTTAACTTAAATTATCTACTCTACTATTATCTTTGCCTAGAGTGTATAATATCTTAAATTTATACTAACCTAGTATTTCTAACTATATAACTTAGTATCTGTTTAATACCTTAGTAGTAGTAAAGTGTACTAGGTTCTTATAATTAGTATAGATAATATATTCTAAATAGCTTTCTGTGTATACTTACTAATATTATATAAAGTGTATTAATTCTTAATTATAATATTATTAAGCTTCTTAAAGTTAATATAAGGTTGTTGTAAAGAGTATACTACTAAGAGCTGTTGCTAGTATAAACTATATAAATTTAATAAAAAATAACTATAGTGTAGTAGCTCTTTATTTATAAGAGCTATAGCTACAGCCTAGTAGGCTCTAGCTCTAGCTTACAGAGTTTTTGTACTCTGCTTTAGAGATAAAGTAGTTCTGTAGTAGAGCTCTACTAAGTCTAATTCTAAGGCACGTAAGTACTTAAGCGCTAGTTATAGGCCTAGCCTGTTATAATTATAGCTTGCTATCTTTCTTAAAGACAAATATAGTAGAAGTCTTTATAAGTAATTCTAATTGTTTAATAAATCTTTTCTTTAAGCTCTTTTTAATATATTTATATAATATATTAAGTTCTTTCTATAATAACTAGTATAGTAGCCTAAAGGTTAGTTACTTTTCTTTCTAGAGCTTAATCTTATAATTATAGAGCTTATACTTAGGTAGAGCCTTTAATATAAGCTGTTCTTTAAATATCTGTACGTACTGTCTATATATATTAAGAATAGTAAGAAGTATACTTTTCTCCTTAACTATTACTTTATAAGCTAGAGGCTAGTTAGTCTCTATATAGGTAATTACTCTATCTTAGCATATCTTAGTTAAAGAGATATTACTAATCTTCTTTTTATCTACTAGCTATATTATAGGCTGCGCAGGATCTAGCTGTGTTTTACTATAGTTATAGCGCTTTAATAAAAGCATATTAAACTTTTAATCTATTAGTAGATTATACTTTTATAACTAAGGCAATCTTAATATAATATTATAAGTAGCTGTTTATAGAACGTCTAGAGTTTTCTACTTATAGTAGTTCTATATCTTAAGAGACAGTAGTACTACTTTATAGGTTACTACTAATTCTGCTAGTATTAGTTTTCTATTAGAAACTTATAAAAGTTATAGCTCTTTCTTTTTTTGCTTAGTTATACTTATATAATTAATAGCATAATAAGATATATAATTTTCTTATACTTCTAAGTCTACTATTACTGTTATTTGTTAGCTATTTAGTATAATAAGAATCTAGATAAAGAAAGAGACACTAAGAGTATTATTATATTTATCTCTAGGCTCTTATAAGTTCTTAACATAGTATATTCTCTAGTACTACTCTTTATAATATCTAGTTATTTATCTAAAAAAAAATTATTTTATATAGCAAAGCTATAA
>JAFISE010000224.1:1396-42547 GCA_022560025.1 Stagonosporopsis chrysanthemi
CCCCCCCCACCCGGAGGCGCAAAAAAGGAGAACAAGAGTCCTTGGGGGGGCCCGGGGGAAAAAAAAGGCCACGCTTGTTTGTTCGACCCCCCCCCCCCCCCCCCCCCCCCCCCCCAACAACAAGAGAAAAAAAACTCCGTCTATGTCTTATCATCGTCCATGCCGGTCTCGCACTTGCTGTCCCCATCGCAAAGCATGGAGTGTGGTGGAGTGTGGTGTCGTGTCATGTCGTGTCGTGTGGTATCATGTGGTATCCTGTCGTGTAGCGCAGTGTAATACAGCGCAGTGTATCGCAGTGCACGCACGCACTGCAGTAAACGCAGGTCCCCAACACCCTATTGCAACAAGTACAAGCACAAGCACAAGTACAAGTACATACACCATCTGTACACTACGTGACTTACCCCAGAACCGCGCACCACAATTTTCTTTCCCCTGTTTCAGATCCACGACCCCCCCCCCCACCCATACAAGTACACGTACATACACTACTGTATTCGAATACCTGGGTGTCGGGTACAGGCTAGGCAGCGGGCCCGCATTCATCGTGACGGATTGGGAAAGCCTGGGGTGTGGGGGGAAGGGAGTCTAGAACGTCTGATGTGTTGGGGTGTTTTTCTTTTTTGGGGCTGGGGGGGACAGGGAAGTTACGCGGGATTGGGACGGGAAGGGGACGGGGGTTGTTTGGACGTCGCTTTCCTTTTCCTTGGGTTCGCCAAACCATGTGTGGTTTTTTTGTGTTTACTTTATATATTGGTTGGGTTCACGCGATTGAAATGAAGATGAGGGTTGGGTTTTGCAAATGTTTTTTTTGTGCATTGGTGGGGTTTGTTTGTAGTGACCTTTATCTGGGTGATGTGGAGGCGCACGGGCTGCCGTGGCCGGTGGGAGTGATTATGAGAGAATGAAAAACACTGCGGCTTTGTGTGGTGGAATGCCGCGAGCGAGTGTGGGTGGGTGGGTATCATTGTTTCCTTTCTTCCTTTCTTCCTTCTCATCCAGTTCTATTCAGAATCCTGGTCTGCTTCTCTCGTGGCCTTCCTATCTCCGCTGTCGCCGCATCATCGATGGCGACTTTGGCTTGGCTGCGTTCACGCCCTCGTTTGCGGGTGTGAACCAATCTCGTATACCGCATCTGTCGTCTAGCGACCTGAACAGGTCGTCGACTCGGTCGGTCAGCCACCCGCTCTTCACCTTCTCGTTCGGCTTCGCATAGCCCAGGCGGAACGAGTTGGAGATTGAGCAGCTGCCCGAGTCGAAGGAAAACTGCACACACTCGGTCAGGCTCTCGCACAGCGTGCGGCAGTGCGCGAAGGACTTCCACGCCTCGCGCTCCTCTTTGTTGGAGGACGAGGCATGGTCGTGGGCGTTGAACTCGGCGTCCACGGACATGTTGTCCCAGTACGCGACCGAGGCGCCGATCTTGGGGCGCACGTGTGAGATAAACACATCGCGGTGGCGCAGCACGATCTCGTGCTGCTTGTACCAATCCTGCTCGAAGCGCCACAGCTCGTCGATCTCGGTGGGCGAGACGTGGTGGTAGGTGATGGTGGGATAGCACCAGAGGTCGCGGTCGATCTTCATGACGGCTGGGTCCACGGTTGCTGGTGAATCGCTCTGGAAGTGTGGGAAGGCACGGTGCAGTGGTACTTTGACGTCTTCGAGCACCTTTCCCAACGCGCAGTCGCCGACCCAGTGTGACTTGGTGAACTCCTCGTAGTGGTACAGGTTGTTTGAACGCTGCTCTGCTACCTTGCGCATGGCGGGATTGGAGAGAACGAAGCCTGCACCGCCGTAGCCAAACTCTACATCGTTGATGTAGAGGTGCTTGCCGATGTAGTATGGCTTGCTGTCGTCGAAGCCACCGAGGTACTCGAGCAGATTGTTCCAACCGAGGAAGGTATCTGCCTCGATGAAGACGAACCACTTGGCATCCGGCTTCTTCGCATACGCCTGGTCAATCATGGGGAGGAACTTCCACTTGTCGAGCCTCCATCCGCTGTTTTCAGTCTGAAGGTAATCGCCCTTGTACGAGCCGGATTGCCCGGTGATGACTTGCTGATTCTCCAAGCCACGTTTGCCGTGGTTTTGCAGCTGGTGGTACAGTTTGAAGTCCTCGTGCTCTTGCCGTGTCTGATCGCTGACACCTCCCAGAACATCATGGATCTCGTGTCCCTCAACCGTCTCATCCAGGTCAGAGAAGATGACAAAGTGGGGCACGCATCGGAGAGTTGTTTTGAAGTGCACGGGCAGCTTTTCGCGAGATTCGGTGGCGCCTGTGCGGAGGACGACTAACACATCATCGGCGAGCTCGGATTGCGGGCAGAAAGTCTCTTCTCGCGAAAGAGCGGCAGAGTTTGAATACCGGTAGAAGAAGGAAGGCGCTCCGGATTTGGTGAAGAGACTGATTACGGTGATTGAGAAAATGGTGTAGAGGACTAGCCGGCAAAGGAAGGTGCGGCCCGCCATGGTTGTGGGAAGAGATGTCGGTTCAACGGCACCAGGCCTTTGGTCGACGAGAAGTGAAGGAACCTGTGCAAGGAACGACAGAGGTGACACGGTGTACTTGTGCGCCTAAAAACTAAGAACTGTCAGAGAGTGGAGGCGGCGGCCCATGGAAGGCGGCGCCGTTTGCTTCGCGTGCAGAAGAGCGGGGGTAGGCCACAGTAGTTCACCGGGCGTCGTTATAATATCACGAGTGATTGAGGAATGAAAGAGAGGGGGAGCTCGGTTTTACAGCGCGAGGGAACGAAGCCCCCGGAGATCATCATTCTTCAGGTGACGGGCGGGTTCCGAGAGCGACCGCGGCGATCAACGCTGCAACACAGCCTGACGGATGAGCGGCGTCCTGTACGAATGCCCGGAATAGTTGCTGATAAGATGAGCATCACACAGGCACGCCTCACACAGCGTGGGTGCCGTAAGTTTCAACATAAGTGCACATACTGGTGCTGTGATATCCAAGCACCAGGGATGCCATCGTTGGTGTTTTGAGCCCCTACCGGCGAGTTCATGCGCCGAGGATTTCGGACCAACGTCAAAGAGCAAGTGCGCGTAGAAGCGCCTTCCGCACTTGGCATTTTAACGTCATGTCACCACGCTAAGGTTTCATAGCTCCAAATCTGGCTAGCCTGTCCTGTGGAGCTACAACACGACCCTCTCTCAAACCACGCGCATTCCGAATGACCTGTGGTCCCCTGCGTGGCGACGCCGTTTTACGAGAAGAATGGCCGGGTGCAATTTGGGTAAGTTCGCTGGCCGAGGAGCTGACTGGTGAGGACCATCACGATTATGGCAACTGCCAGCCTGAGGCAACTTGACCTTTGAGATAGTTTCGAATCCGTTGGCGGACATCTCGGCAGCCATGCGGTAGACACCTGTCAGCTTCTCCATGTCATGCCTCCGCAAACATCCACCCGCTTGTCCAGTGACTGTGCTTCGTTTCGACGCGCTGTCATCATCGCAGCGCGCGATAGGAGGCTGCAATCTTGTATGAACGCCGCACAGCCACAAGCAGGCCCATCATGACATGTGAGAAAGAGGCCAACTGACCCACCCGAGCCATGGACAGTCGTCTGCGCAAATTCAGGGTCTTCTTAGCTGCCTACACCACACTAGTAAAGCCACCGGGTAGCTCCAGGAAGAGGCGATCTCAATCTCGAAACACCTAAACGGTCAATCTTTGTTGCCAGATGAAGTTAAACGCCATTAGCGAGGAGGTGGTACGTCACGAAGTGCGTAAAACCGGCAGCATTCTTTCTTTTCTCATTTGTTACGTCGACGATACGGCCTCGTACTGAAGTCTCCGGTCACTCGCTGGTCTGTCCTCCACTGCCGATGCTCGGCTTGGCGTTCAACCTTCTTTGGTAGACTCTGCCCGTCTTCGGTCTTTTCGGACGACCAGCAGCCAGCTCACTAGGATTGCACCAATGCCAACAACGAGAATCGAAAGGTTGATGCCATAGGACGTGCGATACCGTGGGCCAAAGACCGTGCTAAAGACGTGAGGTCCTACAATGCCGCTACACCGGAGATCAGCAGACGTACGCCGAGCATAAGCTTCGGACTCACCTGAACTGAGCGCAAGCGTTCGTCAGCCCGATGCCAATGCCTGATGCTACTGTTCCCTCCAAGGCCCTGATACGCTCAGACCATATCACTGGATACGCACAGCCAGCGCAGGCTACGGCGACAATCAAGCAGATGTAGCGAACCACCGGGTTGTCGACGGTAAGAAGAATGATGTAGCAGATTATGGTGGTAGTTTCGACTGCCGCTGTCAGCATTCTGCTATGAGGACAGTCTGTACAGTACTCACTCCCCACAGCGGTGACCCACGGTCTGATCCATTTCCTCTGCAACATGAAGCCCAGCGTGTTCAAGAGTAGAAAGGCCGAGACGTATGGTGGCTAGAAGCATCAGAACTGGAAACGCCATCATTGGTTTCGAACTTACGATGTTCATCAGCTGCGAATACGCTGTTGTTGTGAAGCCCAGCTGGTAGATGACGGTTGGCAGCGCAAAGCCAACACCGAACCCTCCGATGCCATGACAAATCCAGTACAGTGTAAAGCTGTAAAGAGTCGGGTCTTTAGTCATGACTTTCAGCGATGCCCAGTCCCAGTGTTTCTCCCCTTTAGGAGCATTGCTGGACAGCCTGCCTTTCAGATACAGTCGCTCTTCTTCGGTCAGGAACTTCGCTGTCTCCGGGTAATCTGGCAACCAGAAGGCAACGAACGCAAGAAGGATCGCCGGTAGACCCTCCAAGAGAAAGAGCCACCTCCAACCCGAGAGGCCTCCGAGCTGGTCCATGTGCGAAATTGCGTATGCCAACAGACCAGACAGAGCGCTAGAAATTTGTCCCACTGAGTAGAAGAATGCAATACGCTGAGGCATCTCGGATGGCTTGTACCAGAACGCATAGTGGTAAAGTACGCTTGGAAAGAAGCCCGCTTCTGCCATGCCAATCGCAAAGCGCACGCACATCATGCCTGAGAAGCTCATCGCCGCCGCTGAACAGCAGGCTGAGACACCCCAAGCCATAATCAAGATGAACATCCATCTGGAAGGCTTGAAGAGCTTCAACAAGATTGTGTTGGTAGGTTCGAATATCATATAACTGTACGAGAAGATGGACAAGGTCCATGCCCATTGCGAAGGTGTGAAGCCCAGCTGTTTCTTTATACCAGTTCCAGCCTCGAGATTGATGATAGCGGCATTGGAGTAGTTGGCACTGTCGATGACCCGGAAGATGTAGACGGCTGAATAGAAGCCAACAAGCCACCTGTCGATCTTTCGCATGAGCTTCTTCTCGAACTCAGGGCTGACAGTGAGAGACTCTATAGTCGGGTTCGAGGGTGTTGTTGACACTGACGTCGAGTCTTTGTCGAAATCCGGTGATGCTTCATTGGCGACATAGGTCAATGTGTCGATGGGGTCTTTCGTGGGCGCCATCTTGATCTCAAGCCTGGATCGAAGTCTGAGGGGAGGGAAGAGTCAATGTCAAAGAGACCAGGGTTGAGAACCAGCCGGAGCTCCTCGCCCGTCACTACAGTAGCATGGTGCAGCAGATATATTCTGCGAGCGACCCGGCATTCATCAGACACCGTCGCCACCGATGCCGGCGTCTTCTTCGCCTCTAGGACGTCTGCATCCATCACGACATGATACTTGGAATGACGATAAGTGGTCTGTTCCAATACCAAGAGCAAGCGACTACATGCAACCGCAAGCCTTGACAAGCACATTACTACCGTTTGCTTGGACCGTTTCCGGGCCGGCTATCCAACCTTAACCAAGTCCCCACAACGCTACGAACGTCTTACCAGCATCCAAGCACGTTTCTGGACGCCTCGAACGGAGACAAGAACTCCGGAGCAATTGCAACGCTGCGCGACGACTTGACGATGTTATTGCCGACAACCTAAGGATTAGCACGTTGCTGTGGCTGGAAAGCACGCAATTGAGGGGAGGAACAACGACTCGGAACGAGCAGAACCAATCAGGTTATAGACCCCGCGTGAACATCACCGAGCATGGAAGATTGATAAGAACGTCGAAAGACACGACCAGAAGTACAATATAGGAATGATTGTACAGTCTCATTTTTCCATATCCACTACTTGAAACCTGTCGACGCGAAATCGCCATCATGGCTCCATCTGCAATCTCCCCTCCACCTGAATCCAATCACAAGCTCCTCGTCAAGCCATGGAGCAGACCACAAGAAACAAAAGAAGACCTTGACTGGGCACCACTGACCAATATCGATCTGTCTCGCTTCGACGAACCCGGCGTCAAGCAGGATCTCGCAAAGCAACTCTACGACGCCATCACAAGAGTAGGCTTCTGGGTTGTGACTGGAACAGGGATCGACGATGAGCGAGTTCTGCGCCAGTTCAGCATTGGAAACACCTTCTTCAAGGAGCCCTTGGAGGAGAAGAGGAGGTTTCCGTGTAACTTTGCGGAAGGCGAGTATTTTGGGTACAGAGAGAACGAAAGATGGATTGGCGATACGGGGGTCAAGGAGAATATTGAAATGGTATGAAAATGCATCAAGCATGTTAGATCCCAGGACTATGATGTTAATAGATAACAGCTCAACATCCACAAGGACATCCCGGCCTGGAAAGACGTAGGCCGACACCAAGTTGTCGACGAGAACTGGCAGGAGATCCGCGCCTTCCACCGCGATGTGTGGGAAGTGGCACGCAAGCTTTTCGTACTGATGGCCATTATCCTAGAATTGCCGGAGAACTACCTTGCGGACGCACACGCGTACGATCAGGTTTCAGATGACCACCTGCGGTAAGCATCGATCCATGCCCTGGCGCTAAGATGATGGCTGACAAGATCCAGCTACATGATCTACAACGTCCGTACCCAGGAAGAGTGGGACAAAGCACAAGCCTATACAAAGGGCGGGCACACAGACTTTGGCAGTTTGACTTTGCTGTTCAGCCAGCATGTGGCTGGGCTCCAGATCAGGACGCCGGAGGGAGAGTGGAAGTATGTCAAGCCCGTGTCGGGGGGTATTACATGCAACGCTGCAGATACACTTACGTTCTTGACAAATGGTGAGTACATTTCACCAGACGCACCGAGAATTTGTGCTAACAACGATGACAGGCTTCATCAAGTCGACCATTCATCGGGTAGTAACACCTCCAAAAGATCAAATCGACATACCACGTCTTGGACTCCTGTACTTCAGCAGACCAGGTGATCACACGCCAATGCGGACTGTGCCTTCACCACTGCTGGATCGGTTAGGTCTCATCAAGGAAGAAGATAGGGATCTAAGTCGACCTGTGCCATCAGGGACGGAATATGTGAGAGCTCGCGTTAAGGATGTCCATCATAAGACCGTTTTGGATAAGCGGGAGGGTACGAGTTTCCAGTACAAAGGGTTGGAGGTAAAGAACCACTATGAATAAACTCAAGGAACTTGTGGCCGACAACTGGAGTTCTTGTTGGACTGAAGTAGCTACGCAAAAAAACGAGCGCCCAAAGCATGAAACGAATCAATGGTCGGGATGTATGACACCTTCTGGGCGAAATGACCCCCTGACCTGCTTCCCTGTCTTGTCACTGTATGGAATGCTAATCCTGACTGACGTCAATGGCTAAAAAAACTCGTTGCTAAATGCTGCGTTGTCTGATCCTGTTCAGCAGACAGAAAGGTTCTCAGCCTTGTGTGCTGACAGTTGCCTCACAGGCTACATGGTTAGCAAAAGCGCATGACGGCACGAGACGATGAGCTTGAATATGCATGTTGTGCTGAATTTGTAAGCGCGTTGATGACCTGAGAAGTGGCAGGGGAGAGCACATGCTGCCACTTTCAGCCAAAGATGCAATGGCATGACGCTAACGGCTGACGAATCGAGCAAGAACATCACAGAGGACCACGAGCACCGGACAGGGCTATAAATGCGAAGGGTGATCATTCAAACGTTTCATTAGAGGCTCAAGAGGCCTTCAGTGGTATCATAATCTACTGCTCCTTCTCCAAATCCGCAATTTGCAGCACCGCCTTACCGAAGTTGTCACCCCTCAGCATACCCAAGAAGCCATCAACAGCATTGTCAATACCCTTAGTAACGTGGATCTTGGCCTTGAATGAACCCTCGCTCAACCACTTCTGCAGCTTCTCCTGGTGGTCCTTTGAGTGCTTGGGGCCCATGCTCTCATCGCCGACGATGAATCCACGTATGGTGATGCGCTTGGCCACGACCTGCATCAGGTTCTTGATCGGGTAGCCCTCCTCGGGCTTGAGGTTGTACTGGGAGATCATTCCGCAGGCGACGACGCGGCCGAAGTTGTTCATGGCGTTGATGGCGGCCTCGAGCTGCTCGCCACCGACGTTCTCGTAGTAGATGTCGATACCGTTGGGGGCGAGACGGGCGAGTGCGTCGGCGGGCTTCTCGGTCTTGTAGTTGAAGCCGTCGTCGAAGTTAAGCTCGTTCTTGATGAAGTCAAGCTTCTTGTCGTCACCAACAGAGCCGATGACCTTCAAACCCTCGTGCTTAGCCAACTGGCCGACGAGCTGACCAACGGCGCCAGAAGCAGCGGAGATGAAGATTGTCTCGCCCTTCTTAGGCTGACCGATCTCGTAGAAGGAAGACCACGCTGTCAGGCCGGGCATGCCCAGAGGGCCGAGGAAGAACTTGGGGTCGAGGTTGTAGGGGTTCTCGAGCTTGCGGATGGTCTTGACGGTATCGGCGTCGAATAAAGAGTACTCCTCGATGGGTGTGAGGCCAAGGGTGATCAGCACCTCACCCTCCTTAAAGTCCTTGTTGTTCGACTTGACGACCTTGAAGATGGAGCGGTTGGTGATACGCTCGCCGAGCTTGAAGGGAGGAACGTATGAGTTCGTTGAAGCTTCGCGCATGCGGCCGCGCTGGTAGGGATCGTACGATGCATAGAAGTTCTTGACGATGAGACCGCCCTCGGGGATCTGCTGGTCAAGGTCAAACTCGCGGGCCTCAACTACAATGTCCTGACCAGCCACCGGCCAGCCGCTGGGCACCTGCTTGAAAGTGAATCCCTTGTTCTGAACCATTGTGTCTTTTTGTGAATTTGCTTTAGGGTGCTTGAAGAAAGAAAGAGGGGTATTTTGTGGAAATCTTGATAATGTGATGGAAGTGATATGTCGAATCTGCGGCGGATTCAAGGAAGTACATATACTGACCTCTCCACAGCAGATTGTAAATCAACATTACTTCAGCTAACCAGATCGGTATTGCATCATAGGAAAATCATGGGAATGGGTCCAATGACTACCAGTGAGCAAGCTCCAACGGAGGTATGCTAAGTTTAGTAAACATCAAACGAGTCTTTCGCCGTTCTCTACCGAAGAGAGCTGCATTGCGGTGTGTTTCGCTCGCCGCGCAAACCGTCAAACACTGGGGTTCATGGCCTGAGCTGCCTCGGTCGCAAGTTTGCATTGCAATGTTGGGCGGGACAGAGCTCAAAGCAGAAACTTCTACGCGTAGGTGGATAGCCATGGAGGGGTGACGACGTTCGGCTGTCCGGAGTTTTACCGCTTTTGGCCAAGTACTCCGAGCCGAGGCAAATGGTGTTAGTAATGAGGGGTTTGGGCAATCGTCGAAAACACAACGTCCGAAGCAGGTTCGAATTGTACTGTGGTAGTGGCTGTGTTGCAATCTGTTTCGTTGACGCTGGCCGCGTTGGCAGCATAAAGTCGACGTTCGTCAACGATCATCAACAATACATAGTAGTCAATCAAGTGAGGCTCTGTTGCTAGGCGAGTCAAGCGTCAATGCGACGAAAGTTCTCGAAGCTTTCGGTATGCGGTTATCAGTTCCATTCGTGACTGTGCAATTCTGCGCGTCGCTAGTGTTTACTCGCCGCTTAATGCGACTCTACATCTCTGTCAATGCATGTTGCACCAGGTCTCGTCTTCCGATCTGTGACCTTGCTCCTAGTCGCCTTCCCTCACGAACATGTTGTCCATCTCATCGTCCAATTCCTCTTCAGGCTCCATGACCTTCTCGATCAGCTTGAGTGTTGCACGTATAGGCAATCCAACCACATTGTCGTATGATCCCTCGATGCGCTCAATCAGCACTGCACCGCCACTTTGTATGCCATAGCCGCCTGCCTTGTCGTTGCCATCGCGCGTCCGTACGTATGCAAGGATAAGTTCGTCTGTGACTGCAAGCTGTCAGGTTTGCGTGCTCAACAGCTTACGCTATGCAACTTACCTGTTGGGTCAAATTTGACGGTTGTCTCCTCGACATGTGTTTCAAGTCTGTATCCTGGGTCCATAGCGCTCTCCAGAGGCTTCATGACCGCTACTGCCGTCATGACCTTGTGTTCACCCTGGTCTCTCAGCATCTTCAGCATGGAGATGTGATGTTCGGCGCCTCTTGGCTTCTCTAATATCCTGCCGTCATGGCTGACTATGATTGTGTCTGCACCGATGAACAGTGCTGGCTCGCCCTGGTCTGTGTTGTCGATTTCGCGGCGGTACACATCTTGCACTTTCGTGGTCGCGGTCTCGAGGACGTAATTAAGTGCTCCGAGGCTGTGGGGAAGGTCTTCGGCAAACTGCGAGGGTACTATTTGTACGTTCTGAAGACCGAGCTGGGCCAGCAGCTGCTTTCGTCGAGGAGATGCCGAGGCGAGGATAACGCGCTTTCGTCGCAATTCGACCAGCACAGGCAAATTGAGCGGTGGAGGCGGTCCTCGCGGAGGTGGTGGACCTGGAGGCCCTCGTTTTGAATCAGATGGGCCTGGCGATTTGCGGTCTGATAGAAGGGGTACTTTTGCCGCATCGTCGTAGGGCGGTGGGGGGTCTGATGGCGTTGACATGACCAACCTGGGCGGTCTCTGGACAGTGTAGCGACTGAGATGGCGTTGAGCCTATGCAAAAACAATATGCAGTGAGTGAGATATGTCGATTGGCTGTTGCTGCGAAGGTGGTGTTGCATCCCTCAGCTATGCACAAATGTTGAGATGACACAATGCTGCCCCGAGCTCCTGCTGACCCTGACTCGCGCTGCTTCATTTGCCATGTTTGTGTGCAAGAGCACTTGGATGTATATTACGATCATGAACGCATGCGATAACGTTATCTTTGCCGCTGCATCTATCCACCGCCACCACCATCGCCTCCACCACCTCCATCTCCTCCAAAAGTATGGTGTCCACCGTGATGGCCATTGTAGCCACCGTGTTGACCACCATGAGCACCGTGACCACCGTGACCACCCTGCTGCCCTTGAGCTGCGAGGGCTAAGCCAGCTTCTGCCAGATTGCCCAGCTCACTCCCAAACCCATTCGGGTTCTGCATACCTTCTGCCGCTTCCATCCTACTTTTTATCCACTGCGGTGCCCCGAGCTTCAGGATATCGCTACCTCTCCAGTAGCTCAGTCTGCCAAGATCATGCTGTCGTGCTGCTTCTTCGCTCTGTTTGAAGCCTTTCGGGTCTTGACTTTTCTGTCGGCGCAACTCGTGCCACTGCCAGTCTTTTAAGACTTGCAACGAGGCGACGACAAGAGCATGATCGACCGTTGGGGAACGGATGTAGAGCGTCTCATCAGGAACACATGTAAGGACCAACTTACATGCCGCTTCAATAGGGGTGTGAGCCCTAGAAGTGTGGCAATGACCGCATAGGTTATGGTCTGGGCAAGTTTTACAATTCCACCGCTGGCCCACGATTGGTGTTATCTGACATTTTGTGCAAGTGACCCCCTGATGGGTTCGCGTATCAACATCCGACCCGTCCCAGTAGGTATGATCTGCAACAATATCACCGTAAAGGGGATCTGGGTGATCTTTGTTTGCAACAAACAAGGCGTGGCGGACGATATCATAGCGGCTGCCATGAACTGAGCTCAATGGTATGTGGCTGACCCACAGATATGCCTTACCATCGTTGCCAATAAAGCGAAGAGAATCGTAATTTGAGGCATGGACATAGGTTGTTAAAATGTTGATTTTTCCGCCCGGATTCAAGGTCTCTGTTTTACGAACGCCGCTTTTTAAACCCAGACGTAATTCATAGGACCACACTGATTGTTGCTTTCTAGCCTTGGGTACTGTTTCGTTGGTCTGCATAACCCATGAGAACCTTAGGTCGCGATAGCTGCCACCTGATCTCTTGAAAGTAAAGGTATACGATGCGAGTGAAGGATCAGAAGGATTTTCGTACCGTCGGTGACTCAACCAAGCGCATGATTCTGATGCCTCTAACCAATCCGCTCTTGCAGTGATGCTTGTATAAGCGTGATAGAGCTTGACGACCGGATCAAGTCTCCACTGTGGTGGGTATGGGACCTGACGATACTCTTCGAGATGAGCTGCCAGAGACACAGGATTTGATGGCGTTTCTGCCGACCAAGGAACGGCGCTGACCACCACTTCTGGTAGATCACCCATAGACGCTAAAGACAGATGCCGCGTAGCAGGTCTATTCATTCGTTCAGGAAGTACTTCTGGCAGCAAGCTGTATCTTGGCTGCGTTTGTGGCGGTGGGCCAAACGATCCTGGGCTCCACGGTACTCCAGAGAAGCTTTGAGAATGCGGCCGGAAGGACTGTACTGACGGCTCCTGCAACGAGCCAGAATTGTGCCATGATTCTGTAGGCACACTTTGAGAATGTGGCCTAAGCGAACGGACAGAGCTCTGCTGCGCAAGCGAGGACGTCGATTGTAAATTCGGCAATCCCATGCTAACCGGACGCTGCTGGACGGGGCCATGAGACTTGTTTCTTGCCTCATCGACTTCGAGGAGCTGCAGTCGCTTTGCAAGTTCTTCATCTTCGGTCACCTGCCGTCCCGGTGCTGATAGTCTGCGCGCAAGTTGTTCGTCTTCATTGAGTTGCTTCACTGATGTTGTCGTTGGTGGTACTGCGGGTAATGGCGAAAGGAGCTCTGCGATGATGGGCGTTGGCCCAAGCATTCCATAGAACGGATGTATATGCTGCGTTTTTGCCTGCGTGTAGGCGGCTGGGGGCCAGTTGGGCTGCTGGAAGCACTCTGAAGGACGATCGTCTATGATTGGTGGCTGTTGTTGAGAGTATCCTTGATTTGTCCAGTCTGGCCTTCGCTGCTGAGACATCTTCTAGGATGCAATAGCTCGATGGATTTCGCAGTTTCACGGGCTCTCGGTGATGCTCTGGAGCGCATTCAAATAAGGGTACAGGGAAGGTAGCTCAGATGGCGACAGGGCTGTGCAGAGAAGGTCCCGTACTCTGTCACACCTTCGAGGCGTGTACGCATGTTCAGCAAAGTCGGAGCAGAAGAGGCTTAGACAGAACTGACAAAGGAAGGCTAAAAGTATGTCAGTTGATCCAAATGTGTCGTACGTAACCGTGCGCAGGCGATTCGAGAGACTCTCAGTGCGAAGTTGGACGCCTTGCAGATCACTTTGGTAATTGTTGGCGTCAGCGGCTTGCCAGTTAGAAATCTACAATGCAGACTCCGCAGAAGAAAGTGGCTTTGTAGGAGTGTTGTCGACTCGCATCGTGCTGAGGAGGGCTGAGACCGGACGGCACGTGTCTAGCTTCAGGCAGACTCCAGGGCTGATGAGGCCATCAGCGCCATCTTCGCGATTGGCTGTTGATGCACGCCTCAATAATGTGTTCAATGGCCATTTTCGTACATTCTACAAGTCTGCATTCATGTGATATGCGACTGAAGACGTCGAAGACGCAAAATCCTGCTTGATTTGGAGGTAATTGTGTTAGCCAATCACGGCCTGCGCGCATGTCAGGATCGGTCCTGCGCTCCAGGATCTGGTTACGAACTGATTCCGCGTCACGTTTGACTCAATAATCCGCGGCGCAATGGGAACACTGCAGACGCGTCTTCGGCGCCCTCTATCTTGCTGATGCCGCCAAAAAGGTCCTTCTCACAGGTTGACAATGGCCACTCATTGTCACCCGCAACTTCACGCCTGCGGCAGTCGGATTCTGGGATCGAGGCGACCACGCCGGCGATCTCGCGTAAAGTGAAAGCCTGCGCAGCATGTCGGAAACAGAAGGTCAGCAAACCTGATCTTTCACCACGTGACGACCAATACTGATGGCTACCCGTAACAGATCAAGTGCATCATGGACGAGCAGGCAGGGCCACCGTGCAAGCGCTGCGCTGAGCGAAATTTGTCCTGCGTTTTGAACAAAAGCTTGCAGACATTGATCGACGAACGATCACAGTAAGTGCCACCATGTTTGATGGGCGAGCCTCTAACCAAAGCAGGTGGAAGTATGAAGTGATCGGTGACCTTGGACTGGTGCACTCGTCTTTGCAACAAGTCCTCAGCAAACTGTCACTACCCGCACTGCCGCCGCTGAAAGCCAGTACAGTCGACGACTCGGACACTGTTCAGCAGTACGACGCTGCAGACCGAGAGGAAGAAAACCCATCATGCGATGATTCACCGCGATTGTCTCCAAAAGGGGATGCTTTGCCACATGCGCCAATCGAGTCGCTGTACCAGCTGACACGTCTTCGAGCACTTCGATCGGATGATCCCGCGGAAGAGCGCAAGCCCACGCCAGATTTTGCGGCCGACCTTCCTGTCAACGACTTCATTTCCAGAGGTATCGTCAGCGTAGATGATGCTGAGCGCCTTTTCAGCTTCTTCCTGAGTCGAATCGATCATTTCATGTACAAGATTGGCTGTCATAAGTATCGTGATCTGGACAGTCTTCGCCGTGGGTCCACCGTCCTTACTGTCGCTATCTGCACGGTTGCCGCGTTGCACGATCCGCAAAGCAACCACCTTTACAAATCATGCAGTCGCGAATTTCGCCGCTTGATGTCAGCGTCTATGTTTGATCGCCGGATCGATCGTGACCGTATGCGGGCTCTATGCGTGGCATCATATTGGCTACACGACCTTTCTTGGACAATTAGTGGTTACGCTATTCGAAGAGCCATGGAAATCAACTTGAGCAGCAGTTATCAACGTGTGCTCGCCACGGGAGACGAGGATTCTATGGAGTGTATACGGTTGTGGTATGTTTTATACATCTGTGATCGACACTTATCGATTCTGTATGGCCGGCCATCGATCGTCAAAGACGAAGTATCCATTACTGGGTGGGAAGCACTGATGCGTACTTCGGCCTTCACAGAAGCTGATAAGCGACTTGTGAGCCAGATGGCATTGTTGATAATCATGGGTAACGCAAGGGAGCTCTTCGGACCTGATACTGGAGAGCCAATCCCTAAAGCCTTTGCTCCTCAGCTGACAAGCTTCAGTCGCCGAATTGACCACTGGATGGGCTTTTGGTCTACAGAGCTGCTAAGTAAGATACACCATTCACTATCACGCCTTCTCGACCATCTTGCTGACACAAGTAGAAATACATCAGTTCATTGGCGGCTTTCCCACCAAGGGTGTTATCATCCACCATCATCTGGCAAAGCTCCATCTGCACTCCCACGTCTTTCGAGGCCTCCGCGGCGCTCCTGTACCATCACACTTCCAAGAGAGTGCTGTTGCAGCTGTTGCAGCGGCTACAGAGACAATTGAGATGGTCCTTACTGACCGTGACATTCAAGAGGGACTTGTCGGCATCCCGCATTACATCCATTCCATGGTTGCGTTTGCGTGCGCATTCTTGTTGAACATCGCTTCGCAATACAGTGGACAATACATCTCAGATACGGCAGTATTTGACTTGACCACGAAGGCTGTGCTGCAGTTTCGATCGACCCCTGTCGGCAAATGGCATCTCGTTCACCTCATGGCTGAGGGACTCGAGAAGATGATTGCTAAGAAGGGCGGTAGTCCGGCTGCACAGCTGGTGCACAACCTGCCAAAGGAACCTAGCCAACCCAGTGCACCGAGTGGATCGGAGCTGGAAACACCACTGAACGGGGGCTCGTATGGCGACAACTTCTTGAGTGGCTTCGACGACGCATACAACTCTGGGACCGCTTCCTTCTTGAATTTTGACACAGGCACCATCGACCTGGATTTCGCCGGGTTTAGTTTCTAGGTCCATGAATTCGTTCCATTGTACAATGATTTAGTTTATGAAAGCATCCCAAGACACATGAAGAATTGGTAGCGCGAGAACCTAGCCTCGGGGTCGGCGAGAAATCCGACCCCACCAACGCACTAATGACCCCACATCACAACATCATCTGCAGCTTTCCCCAGACTGCAGGTGCTTGTAACAAGAATCATCTCGCATCATATTCACTATCAAGGATGTCTGGTCCGTCAGAAATCCCGAAGGCACTGTCCCTCAAGGAGACGCTTAAAGCACTTCCAGCTCAGTCTTCATCCTCGACCGAGCTTCGATCGCAAACGCGTAGCGTGATTCAAGCCGGTTCAGATATCCCCGTCCTGGTGGCACTAGATGATGATCCAACAGGTACACAGACGTGTCACGATGTTCACGTGCTGACGACCTGGACCGTTCCCGTCCTTGTCGCGGAGTTTGAGAATACCGCGCCCGGGAGCGGCTTCTTTATTCTGACAAATTCTCGGGCTCTGCATCCACCTGCCGCGCGCGAGCTCACAATTGAAATATGTCAAAACCTCAAAGAAGCTGCAAGCAAAGCAGGCAAAAGTTTTGAAGTAGTCTTGCGCGGCGACTCGACGCTGAGAGGGCATTTCCCGGTAGAGCCTGAGGCGGTAGAGGAAGCTCTTGGCGCAAGCGACGCCTGGATTCTTGCACCGTTCTTTCTTCAAGGTGGAAGATACACAATCGATGATATCCACTACGTTGCTGAAGGCGACACATTGGTGCCAGCCGCAGAAACCCCTTTTGCCAAGGATGCCACATTTGGATTTAAGAGCAGTCACATGGCAGATTGGGTCGTTGAAAAGAGCAAGGGAACAATATCGAAGGATCGAGTGCGTGGAATCAGCCTTGCAGACATCCGAGAAGGCGGGCCCAACAAAGTCAACGAGATCCTGCGGAACGCTTCAAAGGGAACTGTGTTTATCGTCAACGCAGCCGCAGAAGAAGATATGGATGTAGTGGTTCTTGGAATTCTAAAAGCTTCTGCCCTGGGCAAGAAGTTTCTTTTTCGCTCTGCAGCAGCCTTTGTATCTGCTCGCCTTGGTATTTCTCCAATTGCCCCTATCACGGCCCGGAAGCTCCAGCTGGGCACCGCAGCTGGCGGATTGATCATTGCTGGCTCCTATGTACCCAAGACTACCAGTCAGCTCAAGGCGTTGATTGAAGTAGCTGGCGACAAGCTGACCACGGTGGAGCTCAGTGTCAATAAACTGCTTGAGAGCGATGCATCGCGCGAGCACGAACTCGAACATGCTCTTGAGGTTGCGACAGAGGCGCTGCATCAGCCAAAGGACATCTTGATCATGACATCTCGGGATTTGATCGCAGGTGCGGACGAGCGGTCTTCGCTGGATATCGGCTCTGTGGTCGCCGCCGCTCTTGTCACTTTCCTGGAGCGATTAGAGGTCAAGCCCAGATACTTAATTGCGAAAGGCGGGATTACAAGCAGCGACATGGCGACAAAGGGATTGAAAATGAAGAAGGCCACAGTTGTTGGACAGGCGGCGCCAGGGGTTCCGCTGTGGCGATGTGATGAACCCACGAGCAAGTGGCCTGGCTTGCCTTATGTCGTCTTTCCTGGTAATGTGGGCGGAGAGTACACCTTGGCGGAAGTGGTGGAGAAATGGAGGCCATCCATTCCTGTCAATCGCTGTTAGTTCCAAGCTGCCTCAGAGCTCCAGGCGCCCCGAACAGAGAGGTACTGAGTGGCTGACACGGCGCGTGACGACTCCGAACACCGGTATTTAATTCCACTTGCCTGTCCTGAAAACAATTGTGCCTCTTGGCTGGCTTATTTAGGAATCACATTATTCCGTTGTTTCTCTTCTTGGGGCCACGGCTCGGGATCCGGAATGCTGCGTCAATCCCGGTTCGTGAAAGGTATAAGTAAGAGGCTCAACCTCTGCAATACAGGAGACAACCACACAACAACATCCGTTCTTGAGTCGACGTTTATCACAACCGTTGGACAAAATGGTCGCCTTAGCCTTGCCCGCCACCCTCACCCCTCGAGAGGCTGTCGCAGATGCCCTCCACCGCTGTATTCTTGGCATTGACAACAACGACTGGGCCCTCTTCGAATCAGCATGCTTGACTAACGAAGAAATGATTTGGAATGGGGGCGGATACCATATCACAGGCTGGGCTGCTATCAAAGATTTGTTTCAACGGCTTTTTGTTATAGTCACCACACACACCATCAGCAATATTCGTGTCAATATGGACGACGGCGAAACGGCGGCATCCGTTACTGCACACGCCATCTCATACCATGTCCGCCCAGAAAACGCATTCAAATCGGAGGATACATCACACACTGCGTCAAGCTTGTACACAATCGGCCTTGTTAAAGGTGAAGATGGCCTATGGAAGATCAAGGAGTGGGAGGCGAAGGTTCTGTGGACTACAGGCGACCGAGCAATACTGCATCCCTGATTGTTAAAAGTTGAACGTGTAACGACAGCTTGTAGTCTCACCTGAGGTCTTGGCGCCGATTGTGAGTGACACCACTTCAGGCACCCCGCACCATAGGAACAGGCAACAACGCACGGCCCGTCTAAGTCCAATATACTTCTTGCCCGCAAAAATCTTTTTCTCCTGCATTGTTCGACTTCAGGTTCTGGCGTAGTCAGTTGTTGTCGCAATCTACTCAGTTTGAGAATGGCCAGGACGAAGACACGGGCTGACCTTCAGGCTGAGAGAGTACAGGCTGAGGAAGATGCAAAGTCGGCCAGGTCGCCACAAGAACCAGCACGACTAAGACAAGTTAGTTCGACCCAGAAACTCACATACATATACCAACTTACTTGATAGGAGCCTGTGTATACTTGTAGTTGTAACTCTATTGTCTGTCAGATAGAGTGCTGCACTGAACCTCTAGCTTGGAACATCAAGGAAGGCCACGTTCTGAATCAGAACACCTGCATACTCTTCACAGTCCTTCCGAAAGAGATCAGAGACCTCATTTACGAATATGCTCTTACTGAGAGCACGTACAACCAGCCTGGCTTTCCCAGGCCGGATGACAATGCTGTCTGGAAAGGGGTGCCCTTGCACTACGACTGCGCCAATAACCTCCTTCTTACCTGCAAGGCGGTGTATCTCGAAACTTACATACTCCCACTTCGTTTAAATCCTCTTCAGCTCCCATGGTATGACGGCTCAGCCCGCCACGTGCCGAAGGTCAGGCTTCCGTGGCAGTTCGCAAATATTCAGTCTTTCGACATCACTCTCCAACAATTTACGCTGGAGAATGGTCGTTTACATGACTTTTTCTTCGGTTCAACAGCCTGGCAGCCTGGAGTACGGCACAAGGGTTGTTTTGTAGCGCCATATACTGGGCTCGACGACAGAAAAGGAAGCTATTCATCCCACAATTTTACACTTCTGTCCACAGAGAAGCAGGACGACAGGATTCGCATCCGCAATGCTCTAGACGATACGAGCTTACCGTCAGGATTCCAGGCACCACTGTCTGATATGCGCCTGCTACGGGCAAGACCTCTCGTTCATCTTACGTTGCGTATGCTACGCGATCAATGGTGGACATGGGCGGACGAACCCGGCAGCAAGGATCTTGTACATCATCACCTGGGTCTTGACCCTGCGGTTGGCGACGGATGTCTGGACATCGAAACGCGTCCTACCTGCCCGCGCATGCAAGAACTAGCACAGCAGAGACGCGATGGACACTACCCTGGCTCGAACGGTCCTGCATATCGAAAGACACCGGATTGGGGGCACGTCATCGGCGAATTGCCAGACATCAAGTCCCTCGAGCTGGTTTTCGAGACATTCAAAGACAAACTTGCGCAGCTTGAGAACGTCATCGACTGCGCGAAGACATGGAGTTTCCCTATTGTAGGCACGCAGTGCGAATTAATTTGGAGCGGCAGAGTAGAGAGCATACAGTGGAGCGAGCCACTCGTTGATAACTGGCGCACCCGTACTGGCACCTGGCATGCGCGCACAACTGAGTTCGAAGTGCGAATCATTCGCTTCACGCGAAAGTAGAAATCCTCATAATGTTTTAATTTCTACCCTACAGGATTTCATCTTTTTACAACTTTGAGGATTTGACCTTCTCTTCCCTCCCGACCAACCCCGGGTGCTGTGTGATAATCGGCCTGGTGACTGCGAAGAAGGCAGTACCACCGCTCTTGCTGCTGAACTGCGCCTTGGTACCAACGTGGAAGAACGCAAAGTCACCCGCTACCAGGTGGTGCATGACGCCTGTGGCCTCGTCCAACACGTCGATCTGGCCATGGAGCACGTACTTGGTCTCCTCGTATGTATACTGTGGAATGTTGCGGGTGGGGCCGGGCTGAATGCGATAGAAGCCGGATGTGAGGTAGGTCGGGTTGTCCTTGGTCTTGGTTTGGATACTGAGAGGTGGTCAGTCAATGGTCCAGACACGCGATAGACGGATGTGGAAACGTACGAATGGAAGTCTGCGACGATAGCGCTCTCGCCCTCGGGAATAGGGATGTGTTCGTGGCCTGCGCCCTTGATAACGGTAAGAGGAACGAGTTGTCCAGACACTGCCATGATGTTAGTATGCAAACTTCACTGTAAAGTCGAATCGAATGGATCCTACATACTGTTGATGGTAGAGTATGTGTAGAGTTGTTGAAAATATTAATATATCAGCGAGGACAATCAAAGCTTTTAAGAGCTCCAGATTATCGGACTGCATATCGCAAAAGCCGTGCTTCTGCAATCAACTCCTCTGTTGATGTGCTCATTGCACGTTGCGACATCTACACTCCGCCGTGATATATGTCTGCTTTGGGTAAGCCGTGCCGGAGCTCCCAGCGTAGATAAACGGAGCCCAGAATCGGGTCTCCACAGCGCCAGAAGCGTCCGCAAGCTGCTACTATATCAGATAACATACATTTAGGATGTGGGGTAGCAAGCGGATTGAGATGGCGGTCCCCGCGTACCTTGATGCTGGAGTTGGTGGGAGGTTAGTGGGGCGCGAGGGTTGAGTCTCAGTGGTTGGATTGCGCAGCGCTTTAGACGTGTCTACCTCTACCACACTGCTTTCAAGGCGATGCCTGGAAAGTCATTTTAAAACTTCAACAACCACACATCGTCCAGTCTCTCATTGTCCTCTCCCAATCCGCCGTGCACAACCACGCTATCGTTCCCAAATCCCTCCCCTTTGACCACATCCGCATCGAACCACCCTCTGTTCGCTGGCGTCCCATCGTCCCCAGCCTTAGGATCCAGCTTCGTCCACCACTCCTCGCTGACATCGTAGATCCACACATCACCCAGCATCTTCCCCGCGCCTGCATGGCCCAATGAACTAGGATCCCGCTCGCCGAACAGCGTCAGCAGCTTCTGCTTGCGCCCAAGCTGCACAGGTAACAAAGTACATACGCTCCTCGCCTCAGGTCCGTCGTTTCCGTCGGCTTTGAAGGTCTTTGTGCTCCAGATCTGGGAGCTGGTGTCGAAAACGTCGATGCTGCCACCGACCTCCGTTTCGCCATCGAACCCGTTCATGCGGAATAACTTCCCATCGCTGAACGCAATGCTAGTACCTCCTCTGTGCGGCGCAGGGGCATCAGGCAACTGCGTCCAAGTGCGTTGCGCGACATCAAAAGCCCAGAGATCAGACAGGCGACCGGAAGCTGGGCAGCCGGCGTGAATATAGAATGTCGACGTGCCGTCTGAAGCCGAAGTGTGGTAGCTGCGAGCTGGTGGATATGGCGCAGAGCTGTCTACAGGCCTCAGCTTGCTCCAGGCCTGTTCTGTTGGTGAGTAGCTCCACACTGCGCCGTTCTCCTCGACGGGCGCCATGTCCACGCCACCGCGGCCGGAGAAAATATAAATTGCATCTTTGACAACAGCTGATGCAGTACCGACGCGAGGGCTAGGAGCTTCTCGCGTGGCTTTTGTTTCGTGGGCGGGTGAGTCTGGAGGTGTTAGTATGGGTGTTGCTGGAGTACCGTGATGGCGGGGTATATGAGTGCCTCGTAGGAACGTACCTGCGTTTAGTGCGACGATATCCACTTGATCGTCTACAGGCTGACGAGGTTGAATTTCTCCACCATATATACACACCTGTCCATTGATGACTGAAAGGACTTGCGAAGAGCGTTTGAGACGGTCGTTTTTGACGAGGCGCTGCCACGTGCCTTTCAGCGTGTTGACGGGCATGGAGACAGGCATTATTAGTTGATGAGAAGAGTTGCGAAGAAAAGGTTTGTTCGAATTGCGAGTTGAGTAACGAGTTATTAATGCAATTGGTTTTAGCAATTGCGTCATCAAACAAAGTTGAAACGGGTTGTATCTTCTCTCGCCAACGTCTCCTGCCATCACGGTGAGTGCGGACCTGCTCCGTCCGCTAGCTACGTATCGCGGCCCAAAACGGCTAGACATCCCGTCATACTGTAGCTCCACTCACCAAAAGTTCGCGATCTCGAACTATCTACCGCGACGCGACTGCAGCCATGCGTCTGCGCCTCACAATCCAGCGCAACGGCCTGCCTGCCGCCAACATCTTGTGGAGCGTAGCAGACACGAACAGTACAACTGCATATACGATCACACGGCTGCTGGAGGACGTCAATCTCATTGTACCGCTCGAAGCAGACGACTGGGGCCTAGAGCATTATGTCGTTGAGGTAGGCGGTTTCGAGTGTCTGCACTTCATGCCGGTCGGGCAGTGTCTGAAGGAGGATGACCACGTCTTGTGAGTCTTGTCATGCTTGTACAAAAGTTCAGAAGATAGTCAGAGTGCTGATGAAGAGCAGAATACGACCGCTTATGCGCGCCGAAGTTCGTGCGAGGACGCTCACAGGGCGATACCAGATCAACAATGGAGGTCAGCATCTTGTCGATGGCGTGCCATTTGGACGACCCTATTTGAGGCAGCCAAATCGTCCTGCTGTTAGGATACCGCCGAGGAAACGTCAGAGGCTGGAGGAGACCACAAACGATGAGGAAGCGCCGTTACTGTTGGACGCACAACATATCGAAGAAGAGTATGAGATTCAAGCTGCTGCCACTGGCACCGCGCTAGTTGAAAGCTCTCCGCAGCACAAGGAAACTGGTGCTGAAAAGAGGGTGCGCTTTGCAAAACTTCAAACACAACTACAGCTGGACGGTGCAAGTGGAGATGAAGATGAAGATGAGGACGACGAAGACTTCGCACCGGATCAGGAGCGCGACGAGTTCAATAGTGAAGAGTCCGACGATTCGGAGTCAGACTCGGATACAGACTCATCAAGTGCCTCAGACGCCTCAGATTCCGATTCGAGCTCGGACGGGTCTTTGAGCAACTCAGACAGCGATAGCGACAGCGAAGAGGCGCCCGAAGTGCGGTCTTCGAAAGCACTGGTACCGAACATCGTCCTACAGCCACCACAACCATCGACCGTTGTGAATATGTCCCCGCCGGGTGAAGGTAAGAAGGGCACGAAATCTCGAAACATGCGCCGAAGCAAACAAAACCGTCTCAAACACCTCAAAGCCGCTGGCAAGCTAGACGAAGACGCTGATCTGAGGGATCTCGAAAATTATGACGCTCAGTTGGGGCTGCAGCGAACAGATCAAGACTTGGAGCAAAGGCAAGCTTTCGCACGCCCAACAGGCAAGAGGAAGCGCATCGAAGATGAAGAGCCTACGAAATCTGCGACTGATGAGACGGAAGAGCTGGAAAAGATGAGACAAGCGATGATGGCGAGGATTGGCGAGATGGATGCCTCGATGGAAGTGGAAGAGCCAGCTTTGAATAGGACTGAAGAAGTTACTTCGGCCTCGCCGCAGCAGCAAACACAAGAGGTAGCCGCAGCACCAGAGAAAACGCCGGAGCGGAGGCGGTTACGACCCGATGTGTCAGCCATTGGCAGAATGCTCGTCCGCCAGACCAGGAACCTTGCAAAGAAGCCGGTAAAGGCTAAGGAAGTCACACCTGAGCTAGAGGGCTCAACGGATCCTGAGTTCTGGAAGTCACGAATCAACCTCTCTGCCTTTGAGTGCTGGGAGGAAGAGTATGAACTGACAGCTCCACCCTTTCCATTCAAACAACATTGGGACCCTGTTGGCAAAGTCATGCGTGACGCTGCGAAGAAACGAAAGGGCAAGAAGGGCGGTAAGAAGGCGCCACCAGTACAAGAGCCCGAAGAGGAAGAAGAGGAGGAGGAGGAGGAAGAGAAGATCTTCCTAAACTACGATGACGACAACCCAGACGTCGAAATTCATGCAGCCATCGAGGATCAACTTCAGCAAGACATTGCAACAGCTTCTCATGAGCAGGATGATCTTCCGCCATTGCCCGAAGACCTGACTACCTTACCAGATCTGACTTCTGCTGACATCAAGGCTGGTGCGGTCATAGTCTGCAGGTTCTTTGGAGTCAACCCTGTAACTGTCACGCCTGAGATCAGCGACTTCACGACAGCTGTGGTTGAGCAGGAAGGCGACTCTGGAGCGGGTGCAGGTACTCTTAGGCTGCGAATCGCTCAGCGCGACCTGCCCAGGAAGGAGAAGAAGTTCAACAGCAAGGGAGAACGTATTTACGACGCTAAAGACGGCTTCTTCATGGACGAGGGGGATGAAGAGGGGCTGTGGAGCGGCATGTTCGGCGAGCTCCTAGAGGGCAGATTGCTCAGGGCTGCTTGAATGCGGTTGTAATCTCGCAACTGAGATGCACAGCTAGTATTGAACAAATACTCAAACAATATATCTGTTTGCCATTCGCGCACACGGTTCCAACCTTCTGTAAGGGTGCTTCTTGGCTTGTATAAATCTCGTCGACCGATGCCGGACCCCGCCAAAACGTCATACAGTCCCTCCCTGGACCTTATGCAAGGCACCCTGATCGCCATGTACCAGCGATAATCAATCCACTTTGGCACTATGCACATGCAAATCTTGAAAATCGCAACTGCCGAACTCAACCATCACCAGATCTCGTGATGTGCCCTCGTATTTTGCTCCATCGTAAACTTGCGGCTAAAGACCCTGCCGGGAATTCTCTCCACATGCCACCCCGTCGTGCCCGTTAGACGCCCCGGCTTGTGCTCGGCCCTCGTTGGCGCTTTGCCTTCGCGGGCGCTCGGACACACCTATTCGAGCAATTAGCTCGTCGAGAACAACTGCCGTGAGTGGGTGAGTGGGGTAGCTTAGTTTGAGCGATGGAGTGTCTAGGGTAAGAACGATACTGTTGCGGCGCACCAATTGCGAATTCTTTTAAAGCCTCCCGCTGCCGCTTGTTTGGCCTGTTCTGTAATTGTATATCTGCTTGTATCGCGATCTGTATTTCTGTGAGTTGCCTTGAGGTCCATGTGGATGGGGTTGTTTGAGCTGGATGGCTATATCACCTTCAAGACTCCGCAGCACGGCCTTGCTATGTATGGATTTCGGCTGACGACCTCCAGCAAAATGCCTCTTCCTCACGGTGTCTACCGCGCTGACCACGTCGGCTCCTTCTTGCGCCCCAAGGCTCTGCTTGAGGCCCGCGCAAAAGCTGCTAATGGCGAAATTTCCGCTGCCGACCTTCGCAAAATCGAAGACGAGCACGTCGCCAGAGTCGCACAGCTCCAAATTGAGACTGGTCTGCAATCTGTCACAGACGGCGAGTTTCGCCGCGCCTACTTCCACCTCGACTTCCTGAAGCACCTTGCGGGTATTGAGGAGAAGGGCCAGGTCGGCAACATCCGTCACAAGGACGGCTTCAGCCCGCCAACTCTTGTCGTGACCGGCAAGCTGGGCCACCCAGATGCGATCCAGGTCGACGACTTCAACTTCCTCGAGCAGGCCATAAAGAACAACGGCGGCGCCGCAACAACCAAAGTATGCATCCCCAGCCCCACCATGGTGCATTTCCGTGGTGGCCGCGCCAGCATCGACATCTCCGCGTACCCGGACCTAGACGAGTTCTTCGAGGACCTGGCACGCGTGTACCAGGAGGAGCTGGACAGCCTGTACAAAGCTGGCTGTCGCTTCGTGCAGCTCGATGACACTAACCTCGCCTACCTGTGCGACCCGGACATGCGTGCGGCGGCTGAGAAAGAGCGAGGCGAGGACCTCTCGGTGCTGCCGCGCAAGTACGCAGCGCTGATCAACAAGGCGATCGAGAAGCGCCCTGCGGACATGAAGATCGGAATCCACCTCTGCAGAGGCAACTACAGGAGCAAGTGGTTTGCGTCAGGCGGCTACGAGCCTGTCGCCGAGGTCCTGTTCAAAGAGCTCAATGTCGATGCGTATTTCCTCGAGTACGACGATGCGCGCAGTGGTGACTTCAGCCCGCTGCGCCACCTGCCCGAGCACAAGGTTGTGGTGCTGGGTGTGATGAGCAGCAAGAAGAATGTGCTAGATGACAAGGAGGAGATTGTCAGCAGGTTGAAGGAGGCGGCTGCTATCGCACCCAAAGGCTTGGACCAGTTGTGTTTGTCCCACCAGTGTGGATTCTCGAGTACGGCGGAGGGCAATGAGTTGACTGAGGAGGAGCAGTGGGCTAAGGTCAGGCTCGAGGTTGAGATCGCTAAGCAGGTCTGGGGAGAGAACCTGAGCCAGTAGAGTATCTTTGCTGCTAAGATGTGTGAGTAGTAAGCATGGTGTGCTGTTGGCGAGGAGTTATGGCGCAAGACAAAAGTGTGAGCGGTGGAGGAGGAATAAACCACGGTCCGAACAAGGACCGACGAACTCATGTCTCAACGACTGATGTAAGATGTAGATATACCCAAATCATATGGTTCAACCCTTTTCACCATTGCATCCAGGACCCTAAAGCGCTGCTTGGGCCAATGTCTGGTCGTGAGAGCGCGACTTTTCAACTGCACTTTCCGTTGGACTTGTCCTGGATGCCCAAACGCTCATGCAGGTGGCCAGTCATAGGCTGGACTCGCTGATTGGCAACCTGATGGGGCGGGTCGTAGTGAGAGGGGACGCCTCGGCCGCTGCCTTCACCTTCCTTCCATGCTAAACGAGCAGGAATGCGCAAGTGCGCGTAGCCAGTGCACTCACCGTATCCAACTTTCCCCCAAACCGCTCACAACTCACTCAACCCACACTTGACCCAACTCCCTCCACTTCACTGCTTCAACCGCACAACCGCACTTGCTGGCCGCCATGGCGAAACGAAAGAAGATGGCAAAGAGAACATCCCGCCCTGCAGATCCAGATGCGCCTTCCTTTCTCACGACACTACCGCCGGAGATACGCAACGCCATCTACAAGGTTCTTCTCAAACGCGATGAGCCAGTCCTGCTGCACAACGCCGACATGTACTATCCGATACAGCCCAAACGTGCCTGCTATGGCAACGATGCAGATTACCAGACCGACATCGAGATGTTCAGGGAAAACATGATCACTGATGTAAAAGAGGGTCATGAGTTCAAACATGAATTCGGCCCTGGGTTGCGAATGCTTCTAAGTTGTCGTCAGATCTACCATGAATGCATTGGTGTCCTGTATGGCAGTAACACATTCGTTGTCTCCCGAGCACTCCACCGACATGACGTCCTGGAAGACTATCAGGAGCGGGTAGAGGAATGGAACGAAGAGTACAATCAGTTCAACTACGCACCTGAATGGTTGTCAAGTATCGGTTCGGAGGTGGACTTGCTCCGCCAGGTATCCGTCGACGTCACGGCCACCTGCCCTCCGGACTGTGCTGAGATGGATCCTCAGTTCAACATCACGCCATATCTACTTCTTCTTTGGTCGAAACCTGAGCTGGAGCAGAAAATCAAATTCTCTGCAACGAATAGGTGGCTCAACACTCACTCCGAAAAGGGCGAGGAAAGGGACGCTACATCTAGGCAGGTCCAAAAGGCAGAAACACTCAATAATATTCTGCGAAGTATTGGCACACAGGATGTGCTTCGGCTCAAGCGCTACCAAAGCTTTGGTCTTCTTTGGAGGGTATGGGTACAGGAGTGGGATAATCAAAACGCTCAGGTCTGGGTGAGCTTCGGGACTACAAGAGTGCCGGATACATACGATACTTCCAGTAGTGGAACGGCTTTCCACAGATCAAACACTTCGCCAACAAAGGTCACTCTTCTAGATTTGCGACAAGGGCCGCTTCGTCGAGTGTGCGAGTATGCTGTATATTCAGAATCAGGCATCACCTTGGACCTCGACAAACGATCGATGCGTGGTCTCGACTTGAGTATTTTACAGCTAAGCTCAACCTTTCGTTGTGACCTATATTTCTATGTTGCTCGTGCCAACTCACTCACTCTCAAAGCCTCAACCTGCGAGACGACAACAGATTTTGGTGGCTTCTCTGCTTTACGAAGCTTGCTAAATAGAGGTTCCCACTTTCGAAGTGCACTTTCTTTGATTCTTGCGACACGACGCGAGTCAACTTGTCCACTTGGAATCGAGCTTCACTTTGAGGTCTCGAATAACACAACCTTGACAGAACTCGATATCAATATCAAAGGTCTTATGAATTTGTTATACAAGCAGCCGCATACATCAATCTCGGTTTTGCTTAGTTGCACTGGTATCGGACAGTCATACCAGGTAGCCTGGAATCTTGACATGGACAAGCTCAAGATGAACCTTTTCCTCACACTGATCGAAATGTTAGAGCAATGGCCGGCTACACTCCATGAGAAGTTGAGTTGCAAATTGGAGAGCGTCCATATCAGCGGCGAAGGGCTACTGAAAGAGGTTACGATTTCGAACGCAAACGGCACTTCGAAACTTACCGATACCAACAACTACAGCCACTTCACCGAGAAAGAAATGTTGCGTCTTGGCTATTATTTTGCAGCGCAATACCAGCAAGCTAGAGCCGAGATCTCGGCAGAGTGTGGTGGGATTCCCTTGGGTCAGTTCCATGAGCTCTGCATCTTCTTATGCGACACATACTGGGCGGAAGTGGAGTAGAAGCATTCACTACCTCTTTTGTCATCAGATCAGCGGTCTGGAGATACCACTTGATCGATTATTCCGTCGTGCATACGGCTTGTTGGCTATTCGAACGCCCATCTGGCCAGCGGAAAGGCGCATCGATATACTGGAGATCATGCGAGGCTTTGAACCTCAGATCAGCCGATCATGGCATATGTGCGTCTGGGGTCAAGTGCATTACATAGGACTGCAATCTTAAGAAATCATTCAAGTGTGCCTGCATACAGGTCAGTGCGGCCGATAAAGCCACTGCGACGGATGAAAGAAGACCTCAAAGTCGACGCCACCAAAGACCCCAATAGCCGGAAACAGATCGGAGTCACCTCCCAGGCCCATCGTTCCCCCTTCACTCCTCGCATCCAATTCCTCATTTCCGTCCCACCCTCCCTCTTTATTTCCATTCCTTGTGAAGAAGACCTCGATATCCAACAGCTTTCCCTGCTGCCCCGCCTCATAGCTCGGGGGGTTCCGTGGAACAGTAAAGGTCATGCCAATCCCCACAGTGTCACCTGGCGCAAATGCAGTCGTAAAGTCCACCCCTCCCCAAGTGTCGTTCAAATACTTCCTCCCATCATCTCCATGCACACCCAGACTGCCGCGCTGCCACCCTGGGAGTCGAAACGTAGGGTATGGCGGCGCGATGAACCCAACCGCAATCCCTGCATCTGCTTCTTCGAGCGAGCGCCCACCGCGTCCGATGCCCGTTACACGCAGCTCAAAGTAAATTGTCTTGGGTTGCTGGGTGCGGAGTGGCGAGTCGACCAGTGCGGAGTACATTGGCAAATTCGTCAAGATGCTCGAGTCGCGGCACCCAGCCTGCGAGCGCACTTTCCAGTGCCCAGCTTGCGGCTGTGGACTCAGGTCGCCAACGAAGCTGGGTGCTCTCAAGAGCGCGAGTTGCGCGTTGTGAATCGCGGAGTGCGTGGAGGGTGCGATGTTGTAGGGTGGCCAAAGAGGGTTCGCGCGGCACCAGTCGTAGGCGCGGTCGCCTTCTTCCATGGTTGAGTTTGCGGTCGGGGAGCTTTCGTAGCCGATTGAAGGCGGTGGAGGGAGTAGGGCAGTGTCTGGAATCACTTGCCAGTTGTGCTGCACTGGTGCTTCGTAGCTAGGAGGCGGGCCTGTTGGCGGGGCGAAGCCCGAGGATTGGCCTGGCGGTGGACCTGGAGGAGCATGGTACTCTGATTTTGAGGAAGAGTGTGCTGGTGGTGGACCTGGAGGAGCTTGATATTTCTCTGTGGGTGTAGCATGATGCTGTTGCTGGGAAGATGAGTAGTATGGATTGTTGGATTGCAATTGCTGCTGTGGCCGTGTTCCAGACGACTGTTCCTGTGGTCCGTGATTATCGCCTTTAACCTTCTCTTTCAATTTCTTGAACATGATTGCGCCTCAACGGTGATCTGTGTAATGTTCTGCGCAGCTCCTGTGGCGTCGTGGTGGCCTGGACACAAGCGGTACTATATTGGAACGCGTTTGGGGGCGTTACTTGTCACTGCAGGGAGAGTGTCAAGCTTGTGATGATGCTGCTGAGTATTTGTGACGCCTAGATAGAGATATGGCGCATCAAGAGTAGTGAACAAAGGTGTGGCTGTGTCAAACTGGTGATGTTGTTATAAATGCGTGTACGTCATCGCCGGCTTGGCGGTGGTACTTCCACATATTGAAGACTTCAACCTTCTTCATCAACAATATATATTGCGAGGTTCTGTCAATCTATAGCTTGGCATGATTTACCGCATCCGCTTTTGGTACTTTCTGGCGTCCCTCCAAGAACTTCACCGGCACATCAACCTCAACATCTCTTAGCCAATCGCCCATGCCCTTCGCAAAAGCGTCGAGCCTACTACTTCCACTCACACCTCTGCCTAGCACGCCGTATACCACAAAATGCACCGCCATAATCTTCGGGAACTCGACACGCTCAATGTAGAACTTTTCGCTCCAGCTTTCGCCGAACATCTCCTTCAACTTGGGAATTGTGAGATAGGTGCGCAGCCAGTCCCACGACTCGGCGTAGAGAGGTGATGAAGCAGGGTATGCTGAGGGGAGCTGTGTCGGTATGAAGAAACCGATGTTTGCGTTGCCGCCCTTGTCGCCGCTGCGTGCCAGTGCAATATCGCCGAGTCTTGCGCGTGTGGTCTGCCCGAAGGAGGAGTGCTGCACAGGGCTGCGAGTCTCGTAGCTTTCTCGTTTGCTGAGATCTTCGAAGCGCGGGGGTGGCGTGGTCGGTATACTTTGTGTCTTTACTTCCTTGGAAGAGGCATCCACTTCCAGAATATTGATGGATGTCTTGAGCGAAGACTGAGGATAGATCGCTGGATAGTATGAGATGTATGGCTTCGGTATCGCTGTCCGGAAATCTGAGGAGCTGTGGAAGCCAGAGTAATGCTGCATAGCGAATTCGCTCAGTAGGCCGACGAGTCCGAGATTTACGTTCGCATCGCTCGCCTCTGCGAAGATCCGCAGGTACGTTGTTGATCTCAATTGGCTTTTGGGGTTTTGCTCAGGCACACCGACGCGCTGGAACTCCAGAATGTCGAACTTGTCTTGAAGATTATGACGGTCCAGACCGAATCTGATCATCCGCTCGAAAAATTCGAACTTCTCAGCTGTCCCGTAGCCGGTCGCGTTTACGACAATCTCACTTTGATATCCAGCGCGATAGAAGACAGCTAGCTTTGTCGTTGGTGGAGGTGGTGCGCCTTTGATGCCCCAGAGACGTACTCGATTCTTGCCTTCCGCCTTGACCTGCACGTTGTCGAGTATCGCCTTGACATCACTGTTCAAGTAAATGTTGCCCTGTAATTCGTACAGGAACTGACACTTTGCAATGTCCTCGGTCACAAAACCTTTCTTTGCGTCGTGCTTGGTAACAACGCAAGTTCCGTCTTTCTCGACCTCAGCGATGCCGAAGGTGATGTCAAACAGATCTTCCAGTGGATATTCGTAGAAGCCAGCAAAATTCGCCCCTGTCACATAGCCACTGCATTCAATCAGATGGCCAGCAATGAGCGCTCCAGCAAGTTTGTCGTAATCTGTGTCAGCCCAGCCGTGCCAATACCGTGCTGCACCAATGACCTCATCTCGTCAGTCTCGATGGCTCTGGTTGAACAGACTACTTACCGGACTCGCGTCTGCGACTCGCCCCGCGATAATGATATCTGCACCCTCCTCAAGACCCCTGACGATCTCGCGAGCACCAAGGTAAGCATTGGCGCTGACAATCGGCTTGTCATTCTTCTCCAACAAATCGAGTGTATGTTCTGCCACCGTTACGTCACTGTTATTTGAATCAAAATGTGGCGGCAGTCCCTTCTCTTTGATGTCCCTCATCTCTTCGATCAAGTTGTCGCCCAGTACGTACGCAACTTTCAAGTCTAGACCTTTGCTTGTCACCTGTAATTTGGTAAGATGGATTCTCTTCAACGCCTGGTATCGAAACTCACCAGTTCTTGGACTTTCTCAGCCAAACCTCTCGGATTGTGCGCTCCGCCATTGACAACGACTTTGATTCTCTTCTCAGCGAGCAAGTCGATGGTCTGCTCAATTCCATCCCAAGCCGTCTGCTCCCATCCAGGATGGGTGCCCGCAGCATGAGCTTGTGCGTTCTCGGCTATGTTGACTTCAGCGAGGTAATCGCCCGTGATGAAGTCGACGTCTCCAAGCTCAGCCTGAAGGCGCATGTGATAGCCAGGATCAGCTGGCAGAATCAGTGATGCTCGACGCTTTGATACATGGAACAGCACCTTTGTAGCCTGAACAATTGGCTATCCGCACAGGGCGAACGCCGCGTTGCGACGTCCATCGTGTGCTGTAGTCTGTCGACATATTGGTGAATGTAAGGCAGCTGGAGAATTATGGATGATTGTAGTAATCTCAAGCACGGCTATCCTTATAGTTCATCAAGAACAATTGCCATGTTTCTCCGCGTCTTTGGTTCGGCTTCGCACAAGTATACTGTCGGCTGTCCTGTCATGCGGGGAGTACGTAATGCTTCTGATTGGCCAGACGGTCGACTCGCTTGACGCGACTCGACCAAGAACCGACTACGAGGCCACGACGTCGAACAACTAACACCCAACCTAGGCATGTGCGCGAAAGCGGCACTATGAAGGCCAGATACCGTTGTATACCCGAAGATGGCCGAGTCGTACGAGCCAGAGACTTAAAGCCAGGCTTGCCTGGCACTCGCTTGCACTTCAGAGCGGAATCGGATCAGTCTTCATCAAGAGCTAGATTAGGAGCAAACACGTCATGGCCATCGACGATATCAATGGCCACCAAAATGGCGTCAATGGCACAAATGGAGTTGGTAAGAGCTTGGAGAGTTACTCTATCCCCGGCGAGACCCAGAAGCTGTTTGAAGAGGGTATTCTCAGCAATCCTCTGATTGCGCACACGCTGCCAAAGGGTATCGCTGAAGCAGCATCGAAAGTCCGATTCGAGGGAACTGCAAGGCCTAGCATTCCCATCAACTGGCGCTTCGCAGAGAGTATCTCCGCGCTCAAGGGCCTTGAGGCTGGCATGATCAATGTGCTGTTATCGCGAAAATACGGGCTGGAACCGCAGGAAGCAGTGATCAATACGTATGTTTGCCCTGCCTTTCTTCTCGTCCGCATTCTAACAACCCAGGGACCACGCACAGCTCTTCATCATGTCCGTCCTGATCAATACCATCGACCCGGACGGCGAGGCCATCACCATCACGTCCGGGGACAAAGCCGCATACGACAAGTACTTCAAGAACACAGATGTGCACAACATGACGTCCAGCCCCTACCGCGCAAATGCAACAAACATCTACAGCTGCAAAGACGGCCGCTACTTCCACCTCCACGGCTCCATGAACCCAGAACCAACACAGGACTCCCTCAACCTCCCCCACGAGCTCTCCACGTCCTCGGACGAAGAAGCCTGGTCCCCCTACGTCAACGCCGTCGCCCAACTCGACAGCGCAGACCTGCAACGCCTCGCAACCGACTCCTACAAGCAAGCCGGCACCATCTGCTGGACGCCCGCCGAGTTCGCCGCCAGCACGCACGGGCAGGCAAACGCCCACATCGGCCTCTACGACATCCACGCCGTGCCCTGCGCCACGCAGCCGCCCAACTGGTGGCCCTCGTCGCCGCAGACGTCTCCCGCGCGGCCCCTCGCCGGCCTCAAAGTCGTCGACCTGACCCGCGTCATTGCCGCGCCGGCGCTCACGCGCGGCCTCGCCGAGCTGGGCGCAAGCATCATGCGCGTCACGGCGCCGCACCTCGTCGACATGAGCAACCTGCACCTCGACATGAACTGGGGCAAATGGAACGCGCACCTGGACTTCCGCGACGCCGCGGACCGCGAGACCCTGCGCGCCCTTGTCCGCGACGCCGATGTCGTCGTGCAGGGCTACCGCCCGGGCGTGCTGGATAAATACGGATTCGGCGTGCAGGGGCTATTGGAGCTCACCAAGGACCGCGGCAGGGGGCTCATCGTGGTGCGCGAGAACTGCTATGGCTGGCAGGGCCCGTGGGCGGACCGCTCCGGGTGGCAGCAGATCAGCGACGCGTGCTGCGGGGTGTCGATTGAGTTTGGGCGGGCGATGGGCCACGACGAACCCGTGACGCCGGTGTTCCCCAACAGCGATTTCTGCACGGGGGTGGCGGGCGTGTGCGGGGTGTTGAATGCGCTGCTGCGGCGCGGGGAAGAGGGGGGCAGTTACCGCGTCGATGTAAGTTTCTCTCTCTCTCCCGGCTTCTCACGAGTCAACCCTCCCCCCATCGCGGTTGTCTGCATGTGCTAACCATATGTGTGTGTGTGTATCGACAGGTCGCTCTCAACTACTACTCCCAATGGCTCGTCTCGTCCGTCGGCACCTACCCGCCGCCCATCGACTCCCAGAGCGCTGGATCAACTACGCTGTGCAAGGAGTGCCTAGCTCCTTCCAGACCCTAGAAGGGACAGAGATACCTACTACTACCCAACTAGTCGAAGAAGAAGTCTACTCACAGACAAGAAAGCAGCCAGCTAGCTGCAGACCCTCACGACATGGAGCTAACAATCAAGGCCTTACTACCTGGATTGTCTCCTACAAGGAGCCAGTTAGGGCGTTTAGGCTCTTTGGCACCAGCTAGTTCTCAAAGGAAATTAACAAGCATCCTACTATCCAGCGACACAACCCTGGCTGTCAGAGCTTCTGCAACTCGGCTCAGTGTAATCGGATAGCCCGCTGCGTTCACTGCGGTGACTGCACAGACAGACACCAAGGCCAGTACGGAGAGGAGTGCTCCCACAAAGCCTCTTGCGCCAACTGCTGTGGCCTACACCCAGCTAGCCACTCTAACTGCCCTGCAGCCCCTTGCCGGGTCAACGGGCACATTATCAAACCTACAAGGGCTGAGCTGAAAGCTATCTGCCGTGCAGGCAAGATAGCACAGCAGCACCTCTACTAAACTGTTGAAGAGACCCTTCAACAGTCAACCTCTCAATCAGAGGCCGCCCAGCAAGAGACTACAGAGCCAGCAGCCCCTCACGCTTTAGCACAAAGGCTTAAAACAGATACAGTACAGAGGCATAAAACAGTTGCAGCTTTTAGAGCTGCTGCTCCTCCTGCACTTGTGCTAACTGACAGCAGAACAAAGAGACTAAGGCGGGCTGCTACAGGCCAGAGAAGCCTAAATATAGGGCAACTGTCAGCTAGCAGCCTTTGCCTTTAACTAACTATCTACACTAACCTGTCTACCTCAGAGAGGGAAGACGTTAGCATAAGCAATAACCTACTATCTTTATGCTAGAACACCTCTACAACACTCTAGCCTCTAGCAGGTATTAACAACCTAGCCTCTGTGTATGCTAAGCCAACGTTAGAAGATGCTTACCCTAGCACATTACACTACTAGAAACAGCCTATTAGAAAGGCATAGACGTTGTGTGCGTTCAGGAGCCCTTTACATGCGCTAAATCTAGAACCTCTACCTATCCTAGCTTTAAGCACGCTGCACCTATTAGCACCTAGGACAACCCTAATGCGCTAGGCTCTACCTGCCCTAAGGTAATAACATACATCTGCAAAGGATTATACCTACACTATTAGGCTAAAGAGAGCTTTAATTACCTAGACATACTGTAAGTAGTAGTAAACAGAATCTCTATACTTAACTGCTACAGGCATCTCTACACTTTAGATGTTATACAATACGTTTTTTGTCTTACACCTCTACTACTGTACCTTGTAGGGGGAGACTTTAACGCTAGACACAAATTATTTAAGCCTACTATTACTGTAGCTAATAGAGAGATAGAGCTTGCTAGGTAGGCTTTTAATACCTCTATAGACTATATTAAGATACTAGGGTAGCCTATGTACAGTGCTAGCTACGTCCTAGATCTTACCTTTTCTAACATCCTATTTGCCTAGTCTGCTGTTAATACTAACATGCATAGCAGCTTAGACTATAAGATAATAGTAACCTTTATCTCTGTCTCTATAATAAGTACTTAGCACTTTAAGCAGTACTATTACAGAGTTCTAGAAGCAAACCTACTTAAGTTTACTAGGCTAGTAGAGATAAGAGTCTAGAACATCTTAGACCTGCTAGCTATACAAAAGACATTACAGCTTAATAAGTGTATTAAGCTGCTTATAAAGACTATAAAGTACGTAATACAGATAGTAAGCAGAAGCGTTTATAAGAAAGGCTGTGCTGTACTATAGTAGATAGAAGAGTGCAAAGCAGCCTACTAAGTCTATAAATAAGCACGCTAGCTATACTCTAGCTGTCTACCTAAAGAGAAATAGACTTTTAAGACTACAGTCTAATAAGTAAAAAGGTAGTATTAGAAATATATAATTAATAACACTAAGTATAATAAAGACTTGTTTAAGATTATTACCTAGCATAAGCTTATACTAGAGAACTAAGACGCTCTACTTATAGTAAATAATATAACTATATTAGATCTCTTAAAGAAAGCAAAGGCTCTTAGAAAAAAAGTCTTTAACTAGTTTAGAGTAAAAGACAACCTTAGCTACTTCTTAGAAGAGACTGTAGTGTTACTTCTATAGAGTACACATATATTACTAGAAGAGACTAAGTAAAATATAATAAGAGTTTTAAATACCTTACTAGGCACTAATTACTTTACTATACGCCTGCTTTGCACTTACTAGACCTATATAGCAGAGCTTATACAAAAGATCTACTAGTAATACTTACAGCTTAGTTACTTCTTAGTATAATAAAAGCTTATAGAAGTAATAATAATACTAAAGGTAAAGAAACTAGATTAGATATTACCTTACTCTTAGAAACTTATAGTGCTCTTCTTTTGTATTAGAAAAAGACTTAAGTAGATAGTAGCTAGATAAATAGCTTAGACTACTATAACACATAAAATCTTTAGCTCTTAGTATAGTAGTGCTTTTTTAAAGCACTTTATAGTAGACTTAATAGCAGTGTTTACTTATAATATAAAAGCAGTATAAGTACTAAAGCAGTATATTATAATAGTTACTCTAGATATATAGGGAGCCTTTAATACTTTTTTTAAGAATTACCTGCTATACTAGATAGCCTAGCAGAGCTAGCTGTAAGAGACCTTGCTTTTTGTAAACTTCTTCTTTACTAAACACAAGGTTTAAGTCTGCCTTAGCTAGGTAATTACTTTTAGCTACCTAGTTGCTTACAGTACACCTTAAGGCTTACTGCTTTTACTTGTTCTATATACACTGTACCTAGCAAAGCTTTTCTTTATAGATACTAAACAGAAGTTTAAGTACGCTAACAATATATACTTATACTAAGCTTTATACTCTATAGACAATAATATTAAGCTTCTAGTAGTAGACTTAAAGTAGATTCTAGCATAGAAAGACGTAAACAAGGTTACCTTTACTTTAGAAAAGTAAGAAATAATTTACTTAACTAGACAACATAGCAGCTATACCTCTCCTTGTATAGTAGACAAGCATCTTACAATCTACTTAATCTTTCTAAGTAGAGAGTATAGTTAGCCTGCCTTGTAGTAGCTAGAAGTCTAGTTTAATTACAGACTTACCTTTTAATACTATATTACTACACACACTGTAAAAGCTACTAAAGTAGCTTACTATATATGCAGCCTAGCTAAGACTACCTATAGGCTTCTAGCTAGCTTACTTTGCAAAGCTACTATTACCTATATATACTTATTACTTCTTTATAGAACTAAATACTAGTACAAAGGTAGCACTAAATAAGTATAAGACCTTAAAATAAATAAACTATAAGTAGTTAGTGCCTATATTAAGTAGTATATAGCTGCTATAGACAAGACACTAGCTATAGTAGTAAGAAGCATCTTGCTAGCTTAGAGAACAACTCTTACAGCTACGCTTTTCTAAGACACTAGACTGCTACTAGTAGTAGTAGTATTAGAAGAAGCTAAACTTAGATTTGCAGTATACTTATACATTATAGATATAGACTACTTTTTTACTAAGTGCACAGAAGTATATATTATAAATAAAAGTATAAAGACTAGACAAGTCTAGTAAGTTTAGACTAAAGTATAATAGATAGTGTCCTTCTTACTAGAAATCTCTAGAGCTACACTTACAGCGCTTTACTACTTAGCTAGCTACTGCGCAGATCTAACACTTAGTATAAATAAAAAGACTGCTGCTAAAACCTTCTATAAATAGTAGGCCTAGCTTTTACTATTAGATATTACTATCTTTTTAGATAGTTCTAAATAGTATACAAAAAAAAAAAGAAATAAGTTACTTATAGCTTTATAGTATATTAGAATAGACAGTAGCTATATAATAGCTAAGAGTTACTTAGCCTAACTTTTTATATCTTTAATACTAAGGCAATAGGAGTATAAAGAAGCTTCTAGTATATAATAAGACAATCTAAGCTTAATATACGCTGTATCTAGCTATATATTAATAGTACTTTAGTTATATAGTGCTTTAAAGGTAACATATTTCTTACCTTATAGTAAGCCTTCTTTAAGTACTACAGTACTATAGAGATACATAATATCTTTATTAAGTAGGCTTCTAAACACCTTAGTATTAAAAGAAACAAAGCAGTAGATAGGCTAGCTAACCTAGAAGCCTAGTATTTGTTACTCTTAACTAGCAAAGCAGCTATACTAACACTCTTAGGTATTAAGACAATAGTGTGCAAGAGACTGTGCTAGACATAATAAGCCTAGTAGGCTAATAGGAAAAACAAACTCTCTAGATAGTATAAAGGCTAGAGTCTTAACTATATACTAGCTAGCATGCTAAAGGAGCTTAATCTACTAAGAGCTACCTTAGCTAGGCTTCTTTCTATCTAAACTAGGCATAGAAACTTTGCGTAGTATTACTAAAAGTACAACTACAGGGATGCAAATCCTACCTGCTTATATAGACAGGATAAGACACTAGAATACTTTGCGCTCTGCTGCAAGACCCTAGGGACTTTTAGCAGATAGCTGCTTTAACTGTCTCTACTACTGTCTAGCTAGGCTAAGAGTCTAGCCTACACTGCAACACTAGTAGGGGACCTAGATGCCTTTGCAGCCTTTATTACACTTACGCAATACTACACTAAAATCTGCCCTTGCTAGTTCTTGCAGCCCTGTAACAGCAGCACCTGGCAAAAACTGGCCTAGCACAATGGCTGCGACGCCCTCTGTCCCCTACCTCCTCCCTTCACCTCTGTTCCCTACCTCCTCCCCTTACCTCTAGTCCCTACGCTCTCCTCTTCTCTCTTAGCTTACAGATGCCTTAGAAACACAAGGAAATTACCCTAGTGTACATATACTACTTAGTCTCCCCAACTAGAAGGGGAGCTGTAGCTCTGAAATAGTAGCAATACCCGCGCAGGCAAGAAATGCTTTCTAAGGTAGTGTGTTAGCACTGTAATTCCATAGCTTAGCACGTTGTATATGCCCTTCGGGAGGCGAGATGGTGGACTTATTCCTCATCAACTAGACGTAAAATGAATGCCAACCAACCAACCCGCCGCCCATCTGGCACGACGTCTGGTCCCGCAACGGATCCCCCGTCTTCCGCCACTTCCACAACATGGGCTACACGCTACCGCGCTTCCTGGGCATGCTGAAGCAGAACGCCGCCGACGTGGTGCTGCGGCCCGAGTTCTTCGAGAAGCGGCACGCGGGCGCAATAGGCAAGGATGTGCGCTGCCCGAAGCCGGTGATTGCGTGGCCGGGAGGCAAGGTCAGGTTGGGGTATAATGTGGGGACGAGGGGGAATGGGGTTGATGCGGCGAGGTGGCCCGAGGATTTGATGACGGAGGTCGTTGTGTGAAGTGGGTGTAGGTAGGCATGAAATAGGGGGGTTTTTAGTCTCGGACTCTCGGTTTGGCGCGTATGTGAGTTTCCGTGGTTCAAATGTCGATACTACAAGTACATGCCTGTGATCCACCAGCCCGGGCCCCTCCAGCCGCCATTAAGCCACGCTTTTTCTTTTTCAATCTTGAGCCCCACGGTACGGAAGCCCAGCTTGCGCAGCACGCGCTGACTGCCGGGGTTCTCCTGGTCGACGCCGGCTTCGACGTAAAACACCGTCTTGCCATCTGACTGTCCCTCCGTCTTGATCTCGCTGTGCTGACTCGCCCTCCACTCTTTAACAGCGCCAGCATACCACTCGAGCACCCCCCTACACGCCTCCGTCGCATACCCCCTTCCATGCGCGTGCTCGAAGAAGGCGTACCCCAAGACCCTCAAATACAACTCAACACCCGTCAACGCCTCCTCCCTCTCCTTGACCTCCTCCTCACACAACACTACCCCCTCGCCCACCTCTGCCGACCGATCAAAACTCTCCGGCGGAGGCAGTTCCAGCCCCACAGGCGGCAGCCTCAGACTCACACTGCCGAGGTGCGTGCCCAGTCCATCCGCGCGACCTCCCCCGTCCCTTTCCCCACTACTCTCTTCCGACTCGCCGTGCACGAAAACAGCATAAAACCAGTTATCCCACCTCTTCATATGTTCAATCATCCACAACCGGCTTTCCTCAAGCGACTTCGTGGCGCCGTGAAGACTTGAATGCTTTAGCGCGAGGAGCATGGGGAGGGAGTGTGTGGAGACGGCGTAGGAGGAGGGGTGGGGGATGTGTGGACGGTATCTAGGCTGGATGAGGGAGAGTTCTGTGGTTTGGGTTGGGGGGGGGGGGGGGGGGGGGGGTGGGGTGGGGGAGGGAAAAGGGGGGCAAAGAAGAAGAAAAAACGGCGGGGGGGAGGGGGAAAAAAAACGGCGGGGGAGAGAAAAAAAAAAACAACCC
>JAFISE010000225.1:0-41282 GCA_022560025.1 Stagonosporopsis chrysanthemi
GGGGGGGGGGGGGGGGGGGGGGGGGGGGGGGGGGGGGGGGGGGGGGGGGGGGGGGGGGGGGGGGGGGGGGGGGGGGGGGGGGGGGGGGGGGGGGGGGCAGGGTAGTCGAGGATTGGGGAGGTGTGGAGGATGGTCGGGGAGAGGTACAAAGTTCAGGAGATGTGAGGTGAAGGAGCGACAAAGTTTGATTTCTTATGCTGAAAAACTCAAGATACTAAATGAGTGTGATGCGATAGATGTGAAATAATGAAAACGAGTAGCTTCAGCGGCACAAGGGCTGGTGGGCGCGTTGCGTTGCATAACACAAGGCAACAAGCCCGCCCGTCCTTACTTCTCACTCATACGAACCACAGGCACAACAGGCACCACGTCCAGCCCCGCCCGCGCCTCCGCATCCTCCCTGGAGATAACCTTGTGCGCACCGCTCCAAATACCGCACCGGCGCTTGACCATCTTCCATGTCTCGATAGCCAGGATGTAAAGCACCACGCAGCCAAAGCTGACGCCCCACTCCCAGCCAATCGCGCCGTGCTTGAACACCTTCTCGTTGATGACGGGGATGTACACGATGGGGAACATGATGACGAGCCCCGCCACGACAGCGAAGAACAGGAAGCGGTTGCGCCACAGCGTGGGGAAGACGGAGAGGCCGCGCGGCGCCGACGACGGCGTGTTGGGGTACATGTTGAACAGCGAGCGGGCGAAGTGCTTGACCTCCCACGCGGTGACGAGGAGGAGGAGCGTAATGGTTGTGTACGTCGTCGCGCGCGCGCGGAACACGACGTCGCACGAGTCGTTGTACGACTCGTTGCAGCCCGAGCCCAGGTTGCCGCCGCCAGGGCCGACGTAGGCCACGATGGCGAAGGAGAACAGGCACAGCGCGCCCATGCAGAAGCCGTAGATGAACTTGTCCGTGATGAGTTCGGCGGTGAAGACGCCCGCTTTCACGTCGTGCGGCGGCCGGTACATGCTGTCTTCCTGCTTCTCCTCGAGGCCGAGGCCAATGGCCAGGAAGGAGGAGGTGATGAGGTTGACCCAGAGGATTTCGATGGGGGACAGGGGGAAGACGGAGTGGTTGTCGCTGTCTTTGAAGGCGAGGCCGATGAGAAGGAGGATGACCTGTGCGATGTTGGAGATGAGGAGGTGCATCAGGAATTTCTGGATGTTGTCGAAGAGGCGGCGGCCTTCTTCGACGGCCTTGACGATGGAGGCGAAGTTGTCGTCGGTCAGGACCATTTCGGCCGCGTCCTTGGCCACGTCGCTGCCTGTACCCATTGCCATGCCGACGTTGGCTTGCTTCAGGGCAGGCGAGTCGTTGACACCATCGCCGGTCATGACGCAGAAGCGCCCTCGGCGGTGGAGAGCCTGGACCATCTTGACCTTGGTCTTGGGACTGCATCGAGCGATGACAAGCGGCAGGGTTTCCATGGCGTCGATCTGGTCCTCGGTCATGTCATCGAACTCGCGAGCGACCATGACAGCGGAAGGCGGGGTCGAGTCATTAATGATGTCGACATCGCGAGCGATAGCACGCGCAGTACCAGGGTGGTCGCCCGTCAGCATGTGCACAGTGATACCAGCAACCTTGCATTCGCGAACGGCGCCCTTGGTCTCCAGACGAGGCGGGTCGTAGATAGCGACAAGACCAATGTAATTGAGGTTGCATTCGACCTCAGCACGCTCGTGGATGTCAGTACCAGGGAGGAGTGTCTTATGGGCGATACAGAGCACGCGGAGACCTTCGTTGGCCATTGATTCGGCGGCTTGCAAGATGCCCTCACGCTCCTGATCGGTGACGTTGAGCACGGGAAGCATGAACTCAGTGGCTCCCTTGGTGTACACGTCGAGGTTGTGGTTGGAATTGTCTCTGTAGACGACAGTCATTTTCTTGACTGTCGAGTCGAAAGAGAATTCGGTAGCAAGGGAGACGTTCAATGAGTTGAGCAGGTTCTCCTTGCCCATGTTGAAGCGGGATGCGAGGACATGCAGAGCGATCTCAGTTGGTTCACCGTGTGCCTTCCATGGTCCAGCGATGGGGCTGTTGAGTATCGCGGTTGGAGGCCTGGAGATCGACTCGATGGTGGAACTGTCCGTCTCGCTCTTATCATCGCCGGCGAAGCGGGCCGGTCCAGCCTTCTTCTCGCTACCGGTCTCGAGCTCAGCGTCCTGCGCAGGTAGAACCTTGGAGTTGTTGCAAAGAGCAATAGTGCGAAGGAAGCGGGTGAGTACGGCATCGGGTCGGTAGGCTTCCAATGCGATAACCTGACCGTCAAGCGCAACATGACCGCTTCCTGGGTTGAAAGGGTCGGTAATACCGTCCACGGAGAACGTACCGACGCCAGGGATGAGAGCCTTCTTGGAAACCATGCGGCCCTGTGTCAGAGTACCAGTCTTGTCAGAGCAGATATTCGTGACACCTCCGACGGCTTCGATGGCAGACTGAACTCTGGTGATGACATTGGCCTTGGCCATAGCCTTTCCACCGACAGCAATGGTAATGGTGAGCACGGCAATGAGGGACTCCGGGATGACCGCAACGGCCACACAGATACCGTAGATGAGGACTTCGCCGCCGATGACCCATTTGCTCGCAGAGAACACAATGATGGCCAGGAGGATGGCGAGGCCGAAGAGAAGGAGGGCAAACTTGCTGAGAGTGATTTGGAGTGGTGTTCCTACCAAGCCAAGGATGGTCTTCACGCCATTCACGAATCTCCAAGCGAGCTTAGCGAAGAAGCCTTGAGATTGCGCTTTATCGTCTTTCTTCTGACGAAGCATGGTTGCAATCTGGCCTACTTCAGTGTCCATACCAGTTGCGACGACGATACCACGGCAACGACCAGATGTGACCTCACTACCAGAGAAGGCAAGGTTGGTACGGTCGGCCGTGGCAATATCAGCGTCGTCGAACTTCTTTTCAGGGGTCTTCTCAACAGGGAGAGATTCACCTGTGAGGAATGCTTCGTTGGTGAAGGCGTTTATGCCATCGATGAGACGAAGATCGGCAGGGACAATGCTTCCTACGTTGAGTTGCACAATGTCACCGGGTACAAGGTCTGTGGCCTTGACCTTTTGATCAGGTATGCCATTTCGAATGACGGTAGCCTCTGGGGCGGTGAGCTTCTTGAGAGACTCAATCGTTTTTTCAGCACGATAGTCTTGCCAGAAACCAACAATGATGTTGAGTAGGATGACTGCAGTAATTACGCCGCCTTCAATGTAGTCGTCAATGCCAAAGCTAATAGCCATTACGATAATGAGGACGAAAGTAAGACTGTTGGAGATCTGCCTCATGAGAATCTTCCACATGGAAAGCCCCTCAGCTCCCTTAACCTTGTTAGGTCCATAGAGCCTGAGGCGAGATTCCGCTTCAGCATTGCTGAGTCCATGGCTGGTGAGGAGTTAGTGACACTGCAAGACGTAGCAAGGAAACCTTGCTGGTCTTACTTGATGTTGACGCGCAGAGCCTCTGCAACTTCTTCGAAGGAGAGGGTGTGCGGAGCGTGGAGTGGCGATGGAGTGTCGCCGGCGCTCTTTGGCGGGTGTTGCCCGTGTTGATGAGTTGTTGAATTTAGCCCATTTAAACCACCTATAGGGGGTTCAGTTTCTTGGGGAGCGGTCTCCTCGACGTTAGGCAGTACGGTTTCACCCATTCAATAACTCGATGGCACAGTGGTGTGGCTTTGGTGAAGATTGTAGGGAGGGCGCACGCGGGGTGGCAGTTATACCCGTCTGTGGTACCAAGATTGGCGGGGTCATGCCGCTAGGGGGAGCAACGTGGGTCCTCCCAAGCGTGGGGAGGGCTTGGTAGCGCTCGACACCTGCGCCTCACTCAGCTGCAGTCAACGCGAGGCCAGCGCACCGCCAAATTCAACAGCATGCATCGTGTGCGCTGCAAAATTCTGACCGTGGGGAGTCGAGCCGGGCACGCCCTGCGATGACTCTCGGTGCACGGATGATTGATGCTTTGACTGTTGCTTCTCTGGTCATTGACGAGGGGACAAGAATCTTGGCTGACGGCTCCAAGGACGTCTTTGCCGTTTTCCGGATTTCGTGTAGCGATAGATATGCACACAGCCTCAGTGCCGAGAAACGTCGGTTGTTGGCCATGCAGCTACACATATTGCGCGATTGGGTTGTCGTTTGTCGTCCAGCGCTCAATACAGCACACAGCAGCTCGGGTTGCCGCATCTGCGCTCGCCAGTCATTGCTGTGTGCTGAGTGAACCACTCACGATGTCTGCATGTGGCGCTTGTCGCTCTTGGCTACTTTGTCAGCAGTGGCACCGCATCGTGATACGCCGATGCTCGCCACGCGTCTTCAACCCTTCCAGCTCCAAAACTGATTGCCACCAATGAGGCGCAACAAAGCGGCTGATAAGATTGTGGGGTAACAATGTAGTCATGCACCTCGAGAAGACACCAGTGAGCAGAAGTTCAAGGAACCGGGCAGGTCGTCAGATGTCTAGGCTTCACCGACTCTCGGCGCCAGGGACGTCTGCTGCATGGCTTGAGGTCGGAAAAGGGCCTGGATAAATGACAACCATGTTCCAGCAGCAATTGACATGAATGAAGGTATGATTGATGAGATGTCGTCGAAACTGCCTCATGCCTTATCGATAGCAAAGAGCCCCAAAGAGCCGCGATCCGAGACTCCACGCGGGAGGGGCAGGCACCAGATGTGGGTGGGGTAGACGTGCTGGCAAGCCTTGCCGGTGCACCCCACCGCAGAGACATCAGCAGCCACAGTCAACACCAAAGTCTGCGGTAGTCGAACTGGCCAGATGATTTGTTACAGTGAGGCCGGCTCGACGCCGGGTACTGCTAGCTCGCGACGATTTGTAAGCCTTAAGCTTGTAGCCATCATGGGTTATGGAGCACGCGACCTGAGTACGTCACGTTAGCTGAAGCAAGCTGCTTCGTCGACGAGAAATGCACAAGAGAACAAAGGCTTTAAATTGTATCGAACAGTCAGTGTGCGCCGTGTTGCACCAGCCCAATGCTGATTATTACCCATCCATGCAGATTCATAAGGTCGTAAAAGTTGAAAACTTGAGTCGAACGTCCACCGTCTCCACCTCAGATCTCGCGTAACGACTCAGCCTCGGAAATACTCGACGAACGACGCTGGGGAGCCAGAATATTATCAGCCTCGGCCAGCGCAGCTTGTATCGACATGTTGAAGGTGCAGGCGAGGTATTGCGCGTAACGGTTGCGGTAAGCGTCCGCAGCGTCCTGTTTTGAGGTGTGAAGTGACTTCTTTGAAGAAGCGCCTGGATGCTAGGTTAGACGGCAAGCTTTAGTTTGGTTGATCAAATATACCCGATGCGGGATGAAGAACTATCGAAGGCGCGGGCGATGTGCGGGGAGAGCCAGAAGGCGAAGAAGAAGCGCTGAATGGAAGAGAAGGCATGATGAATGTCAAGAGTGGTTCTCGGTTTGTATGAAGATAGTTCTTTGGCGTTGATCCCGTCTGGATTGAGTACTAGCAAGTACTTGACTGGCTTGAGTAATTGAAGCTTGGTGATTTTTAACTATTTCGAGGGGGCAGTCAGCGATCGCTTTATAGCAGACGAATGGCTGGAACCCGGGAAAGGCCTCACGATCCTCGGCACACCGTAGGATCAGAAACAGCACGACTAAAGCCCTGACGGTAACCTCAGACACGACCACTGATGCATGCATCTCGATCACCCCAATAATCGCGTAGCATTCAGATGAGTACGTGATCGTGGACTAGCGCTGAGCCATTTTTGACCCGTGGACCAGCTCCACTTCACCGCCAGACCCGACCAAACAAAGTCTGGGGAAAGCCACAATAGCTCAGGGGTTCACCACTCTTTCAGCCCCTTGCATGGAATAGCCTGTAACAGCAGGCACTCGCCAATAACCAACGTGTTGATACCAAGCCATGCTCTTACATACAGTCAGACGATGCTCGACACCACACAGGAAGCACAGTATGTGCCATGTTGACTTTGACATCGCTGGGCGTTAAAGCAGCACAGAATTAGACCGCCCAGCATCTCGCGTGCTCGACCAGACCAGCTTTTGCCACGTTACTGGCGGATCCAACGAGAGGGCTGTTGGAAAGCCGCGATGACACAAGCCAATATCGCTATTCGTGCTGTACATGACGAGGGTTAAGCTGGACCCCGGTTCGGTATAGTGGGTACAGCCGCGTTCCGCAAAACTCGCTGCAGCTGAGGTACCGCTCAGGTCCTCGTGGACTTCCAATTATGGAGTCCTACAAGATAAGAAACTGCTGAAGCTGCTCAAGCCTGATCACTCAACAGGTCCTTATCGACGCCTCCATCACACACGTTGGCTGATCGAGAGGCCTGCACAGGTCAAAACTTCGAGCATTCCTGCAGCCCACATGAGACTATCTGTGGGGCCGGCAAGAAGAAACTGGATCCTTCGTGGACGTTTTCTAGATTCCTTGGATCTGCGTCTAACTTGTGACGGTTCAGCCGCGAGAAAGCGCAGCCAAGCTCGCTCCCTCGTACACTGTCGCCGTCTGTCACACCCACCGTTTCCACAAGCACACTGCCAGACCCACTCTCACCACGACGCACGTCAACGCTGACGTTCGCCTTGCCCACCGTATCACGACAGGCTGCCGCACCGTCTTGTTGCGTGATGATGGCATTTCGCAGAGTACGATGAGTCTAGAGGGGAATGGCGGCCTGCAATTACGGCATAGAAACCTGCGCTGAGACGCGACAAACGTCACGATATGAAAGACACAACCGTTCACACGCCAGCAAGCAAGACGCGCCCTGTCATGAGGACGGACGATCAAAGAAGCCAATTGCGGGGCCGCCGACCGCTAAATTCGGATCCATCGGCTTTGTCTTTCCCTCACAGCCGTCACGCCGATCCTGGGATCCAGGCACCGCGCCCGTTCCCCACCTTCCTGTTTGTTGTGCCCGGCTGCCTTGGTAACCTTGAAAGCAAGGGCTTGCTTCGGCTTCATGACTGTTCACGATGCACGTTGGACGGGCGTGTGGAGCGTGTGCCAACGGCTTTGCGAGCTGAGTTTTTTTTTCTTCCATGCATGTCTAGGCTGCGCGGTGCTACACCGTCTCTGCACGTGCATTATTGCGCCTGACTCCCTCCCTGTCATCTGCAGCCCCCCAAGGCGCATGCATGGCCTCTGCGATCCGCATGTTGCGTTCCGGTCAACCTCAAATCCACCCTTCGCTCTGACGGCGCCCGATCTCATTCAACCCAACTGAATTGCATCACCTCCTGCGGCATTTCCCCTCAGCACCAATAATAAAGCTTCTGCCGGTGGGGCGCGTCGCTTGCCACAACTCCAGGCAGCGTCGATTGCGCGATATGAGGTTTCCCAGGGGCTGAAAGCGTCGAGAGAGCTTCCTGCAAGCATCAATCAACCGCCCTCGCAATGGGCACCCTCATGTTCTGGCTCGCATCGCGACACGAAGTATTTCGCTCACCGCCATGTGGAACGTGTTGCGAAGGAGTGGTGGAAATCGGTCCGCTGCTGCTGCTGCGTCGCCGAGCGTCGAATCGTGATGTGCCTCGACCATTGCTGCTGGCTGTGCGGCGAGCGATGCTTGCTCGTCGAATCATGCACCCTCGCTTCACATGCACTCGCGCGCTGATCAAACGCCCATGCCATGCTACAGCCGGTACCTGAGCGAGCCACGACGCAGCAGCAGCAGCACCAGGGGCTGCTCCAGCGCGTCACGTGCAGGACACCGCACCGCAACCGCAACCGCACGAAGCTTATCTCGACGACGATAACGCATGCGAAGCATAGCTCTGCGCGGCTTGAGATAGGAGCTCCCGACTAGACTATGTACGATGCTACACCGACGATCTCCTCAGAATGCGTGATACCTAGGTAGTCGTCCCCGTCAACTCGGTGTGTGCACAATAGCTGCACTGTTCCTCAGGAATGCGTGGTGCGTGACGTCTGTAACACTCGCGGAATGTGAGCAGGTATATCGCGCAGCAGGTGAGTAGGTTTCAGCGCAGATCGACAGTGTGTGTGTCGCCGTGAGCCATTTTATCGCTGTGTAGCACGCACTGCCTCGCTGTTGCGCGATTTGCGCTTAAACTAGGTAGACAGAACCCTGATTTTGGAGTGCGCGGGAATGTTGGTACTGGTTAGCAAGGTGGGCGTATAGGTGAGACAGGACGCTTGTCCGGCCTGCGTAGTGTTTGTGGCATCTGGGACTTGGTCTGTTGAAGTGTGTGTTGGACGAGGCAGCGTACTGGGGCCCAAGGGAGCATTTTCTCTCTGCGCTTCAGTGCCTGCGCCAGACATGCTTAGTCGGAATGCGGATCGTGCGACTAGGTATTATTCTATATGCTTACGAAGCGAAGGGATAGGAGCTGTAGTCTGGCAAAAAAAAGATACGGTAGGATAAGTCTCTACCATCCCTCACAAATCTATCGTACATCACCTCTCTAAAGCTCATCATGGTCATCCCCCCATCCCTTGATCTGCTCCACACCCCCCTCCCCGCTACCTTTCCCTTCCCGCTCGCTCTGCTCCCCAAACCGCCCCGTCCCCTCCATCTCCACCCCAACCTCAAACAGCCCACTCCCCACTCCGCCTTCCCTCACATGCTCCACCTCCAGCTCAAACCACGCATTCGTCCTAGGCACATCGTCGCCGCCCAGACTCGCTCTGAACGTGCTCTCACGGCCGCGCCCTACAATCTGCTCGCTGATCACCACGTTGCGGCGCACGTGCCTGATGCGGATGCGCAGCGCGAGGTTGGGCGTCAGCGGCGCCACGGAGATGATGACGTTGTCGGTGCTGCGGGCGTCGAAGCTGTAGCGGCGGGGTTCGGACGCGGGGGAGACAGCGTCGACGATGGAGAGGCCTGCGGGGAGTAGGGTGGCGGTGTCGGGCGCGTTGTCGTACGGAGTCAGCCCCCGCGAGATGGCGTGTGAGATGAAGTGCGGGATTGAAGATCCGGAGTGCAACGTGCTGTAGGTCCCGCCGGAGCGCAGGACTGCTGAGATCAGGTCGTGCGAGCCGACGGCGCCCGTCAGTGCGTGCGAGCGCGGCGCGAGCTGTGGGCCGTAGCTGCGTGACGAAGGGGGGAGCATCCCGATGTGCATGCGTACCCCGGCGTCGGCGGCGTGCCAGACGTGGGCGATTTGCTGGGCGAGGTCGGCGGTGCGGGCGCATGTCAGAGCGACGAGGGCGGTTTTGTTGTGTGGAAGGGGAGAGGAGTGGTGCAGGAGTTCGGTGAGGGCGGCGCCGATGTCTGGGCTGGCGGTGCTGTCGCAATCGACTTCGAAGCTGGGAAGGAGGTCCTGGAGGTCGTCGCTGGAGCCCCTGCTTTTCGTGGCGTTGCGGTCTGTGAGGCCCTCGCCGGGGCCTTCGTCGTGGGGTTTGTTGGCGAGCTCTTCCATAATCCATTTGTGGACTGGGATTTGCATCTCCGCTACTCTGTTGGCAGTCTTCAAGGCATCTCGGAGGATGGCAATGCGGCGCCCGTAGCAATCTGTCGCTGGCTTGTCTCGAACGAGGGCACAGATCATGATGTTACCGCGCTCGGTGCCGTGTGTTCTCCTAATGGCCTCTCTGAAGTGGCGCCACTGCCTACGTGAGTCTTTGATAGCAGCAGACACCGCACGTTGAAAGTTTCCGGGGAAGTCGCTGCGTGGGGTGTTGGGACCTGGCGTGCTGACGTTTCCAGTGACTTGATCAATCAACCCATTATCTTTGTTAAGAGTGTGATGAGTGATGCGTCCTGTGCAATCAATCGACCCGGGTTCAAGCGGATGACCAGCCTTGCCCACCGGCCCATCAGTAAAGAGGCCTCCAAAGCAGCCGGTGGAGAGGTTATGCGGTACCTGCTCAGAGATGTCATTCTCGCCCCTGAGATCCAGAAAAACAGGGGCATCAATACGCCGCAGCCCAGGCGGATTGTTGGGTCCAAACGGCGGCTCCGCATCATCCGCCCAGTTGCTGTGCGCATAAAAGTCCTGGATTCCATGTAGCGCTCGCCCAAATCCCTCAATTGCGGAACACTTAGCTCGTGCAAAGACATGCATCTGCAGTGCGGGGAATGAAAACCTGCAGTCGAGAGTACTGATGTCGACTTCCGGGGCAATAATCCTGGCTGCTTCATCCACAATGCGATCTGCGGCATCGAGCCCCTCTTCGACCCTGCTGCGCATGTGGTTGATACAGATCTGAAGCTGCTTGGTCGCCTGTTGCCGAGTCACGGGATACTCGACGCCGAGGCCAAAGAGCTGCGCGTCCAGGAAATCTGCGTTATCGCAGTGCGCCTCCGGACCCTCAGGGACAGGGTCCAGCATATCAGGAGCGCCGACGGCGCCGTTGGAGCCCTGGCCGACATAGATATCTGAGCGGCCGGAGAGTTGGTGTAGGCTCAGTTCCTCAAAGCAGCGACCATCCGATACCTTCTCGTCGGCCGCGCAGGCGAATGCTGCGCGCGTGATGCGTTCATGTTCGCAATGCTGGCCAATGATGGCGGGCTCGTTGATGGTCCCAAAGCCAGAAATGAGTGGTAGGCAAGGAAATGACAGCAGCAGCGCTGTCGCAGACGCACTCCGCATTCCTGCTGCGTGAGTTATGGCTGAATATCCCCCAGTCGATGTGATAGGTCGTGGCGGTCCAAGCGCCGTGTGCTTTGGAGATTGTGTTAACGAAACGGTTTAAAGAAAGTCGATCCGGCCTCAAACTCAAGTGCTGACTCGCGCGCTTCCATACTCTACGATAGATATCGTCGAAGCAAAGAACTGTTGGAATAGGTTGTTATGCCACGAGGTTAAAAACTCTGACGCAACTGGATTGATGGTGTTAGGGCAAAGTGATCTCTGGCCAATCAGTGGAGTTCCAGCTGCATCCGTTGATATCGACGATGCGCTTAGTTGTTAGCAAAACTGGAATAGCTGCTAGAGTTGGCACGCGAAGTCTTGTCTGACAATGGAGTATTGTCGCAGCCTCAGCACAACCGCAGACGAAGACAGTGACTGCTTCGATACCATACATGAGGCAACTTTCGAGCCATAAACGTGATTATAGAGAGTTCGGCCTATTACAGCTCGAGATGGCTCTAAGGAAAGGGACTGGCCGCCTACCTGTTGTGTAGAAGTGCCTGTTCAAGGTAGGTCTTCTGCAGTGACTCAATACAATCCCTCTGCCACAGACGCGCCTTCTGTGTGATGAAGCAACGGGATTTTGGCAGACGGAACAGGCCCTCTCTACAGGCGATTTCGTCGACTGGACGTGTAAGTGAACAAGACGGCTCGATTGCTTCGAGTTCTTTCGAGTGCAAAGCATCCAGTGCGACCACTTTCGTCAGCTCAAAGGGAGTTGGAGGTGCCAGGAGTGTTGGTAAGAGCTTCGTTAGCGCGGGCGCGTCCATGACGGAAGGCGGTGCCGAGCTCTCCCATTGTGAACGATCATGTCCACCACCCGCCCGCACCGAATCGAAAGCTGCTCTGTCTGTCACGCCTCCACAACCATGTCTGTTGTATAGTATAATCCTCTGGTGCACGCGACGCACCCCAGCCAAAATGGAACATGTTCCCATCGCAGCGCTGCGGCCGAACCTCGATGCGCTCGACTCGAAGCAGATCAAGGCCGTGGTCACGCTCATATGGCCATACTCGTCCTCGCAGCGCCAGTTCGCCGTCCTTCTCGCCGAACCAGACTTCCGACTGCGACGCAGGAACGGCCAGGTCCGCGCTCGCTTCTCGTCGACCAGTGCAAGAGCTCTCGCGGCGACTGGCGTGGGAATAGGCGACGAGGTGGTGCTAAGCTTGCACGGCGCCCAATTTGTGCAGAATGGCGCCGTCAGCACGCCCGGGAAGAGCATAGATTGGGAGCTGGTCTACACCCAGACAGTCGCCATTTCCGTACGCCGTGATGGAGCTGAGATTGCAAACTTGGACTTCATCAACGCTGCGCCAACGCCTGCGCCGCGGTCGCCGGTCAAGAGACCAACAGCAGCGCCGAGCCCGATTCCACAATGGTCTTCTCCCGCGTTCCTGAAGCGCGCACGACTCTCCGGCGGCCCGTATTTCGAGCAGCCCGCGTACGATCCTTTGGGCGATGCGAGCTATGACGGTCACGACAAGAAGAGGCGGCGCAAGTCGTACCGCGACTGGGCTGCGTGGACGTACACAGCAAGGACGCCATCGCCGGAGAAGGAGGACGCTGATTTGGAGGACGGACTCGAAGACGCACCGTCCTCGCCGAGTCGCCCGCCACAGCTACCGAAGACGCCGATATCTCCTTCCAGAACAGAGCCCAAATCTGACGCCGCCGCACCAGCAGACGACTCCGAATATGTGGAGGAAACCACAATAGCAGACAGCGCCGGGGGTGACACAACTGTCGACGATGGAGAGCTGCAGAAGGTACATGTGCCGCTGAGCACCAATCCAGAGCGACCGGACGCTGCGCACGATGGTGATTATTACCAAATCTACGATGGGCCCAGCGAAGCCCCTCAAGAGTCGCAATACGATTTCGGCGGTGATACCGAGCTGAACACAGAAGACGAGGATGGGGATGAGGACGTTACTGTGCCAGACGTTGAACAGGTAGATGTAAGTACAACAGAAGCAGCCACCGAGCTGGAAGACGAAGCTGGAAAAGAGGATGATAGCCCAGCTGCAGCTGCCTCGCAGTCCGTTCCTGAAACCGATGGCACAGTGCATCTCGATGCAGCTAGTGTAACGGAGGAGGACAGTGACCTTGAGCTCATCGAAGCAGATCACCTTGAAGACATGTCAGTCGAGGTAGAAGGCACGACTATCGATGAAACGGTCCCTGAAGTCATTGAGCCTGCGGTGGTTGTCGACGAGCCAATACCAGACGCTATGCCTCCACCAACCTTGCCGGCCTTGCACACCGACTTCGCTTTGAACACCGGCATTGACCTGTTGACTCCCATTGGCAGAGAGCCATCAAGTCCAAATCTCAGAGCCGTCGATTCGGCTACTCTTCCACTGCCTTCACCGTTCCCTGGCGATCAGGACCTGTCGTATTTCGAACATGTCTCTGTCGGCCAACAAGCCCCCCTTGATGGCCCATCTGCACCAGAAGAGACAGAGGCAGTAAGCGACGCGGACTACATCATGGAAAGTTCATTCTTCAGCTCAATCAGCTCATCAAGACCGGGCGGACCTCACCCGGACCACGAGACAGCTTTCACGCCCTTACGTTTCGCGTTTGGCGGGGACGGGGCGGGCTGGTCACGTCCCCTCGAGCTGTCTTCGCCACCACCAGAAGAGACTCATATTGACGCCGTTATGGGTGTTGTTGGCGAAGAAGACGACGCGTCCTCGCCATCACCAAACGTAGTCGCGGCTGGAGCAGAAGAGCTCGACGAGGCGACGGTTCCGGAGCAATACCAGATCTTTAAGGAAGCTGGTGAATCAACTTTGGAGCAAAGCCTTGAGGCTACTACAAACATGTCCACAGCCCAAGCCAACGCTGAGACCACAAAAGTTCAACTGGATGTTGCACAGAGACCTGCCGAACTTGCTGCTGTGGATCTAGCACCGAAATCCTCGAATGTGGTCCACTTGTCCTCTGATGTGGAATTCGACCATAGCGAACTCGAAGACGGAGCCACGGTCCGACCTGAAGCAGAGCGATCTTCAGAGGAAGAGTCTGAATCAGAGAGCGAGGATGAGGCCGAGCCCGGAGATGAAGAGGTCGGCGTTGAGCAGACAATGATCCAAAGCAGTCCACTGCGGACGACAGCTGATGACTCGATCGATGGTGAGCCAAAAGTGGACGACGAACGGCAGCGCGAAGATGCCTTCATTGGCATTCGAGCGTCTGCAGCTGGAACTGAGGTCATTGATCTTGGATCACCATCGGCCAGTGAGAGCAGCGATGATCACGAGCCCGATGTTGTTGTCCAGCAAGATTCCGTCCAAGATGGCAACGATGTTGATGCTGCGACGTCACACGATCCGATCAACGACGCTCATAGCGTCAGTCCCGACAATCCTGAAATCGGTGTCGAGTTGACAGACAAATCTATGACCGATGTAACAAATTTTAAGAATGCTAATGGTTTGGAAGTTGTCCAGGAGCACACCACAACCACGTCTCTTGCTTCTGAGCTGACGGTCACTGAGCCTGCTTCAATCAAAATACCAGACACCGACGAGCAGCCGTCTGGTGACACATTTGATGACTGGGAGCCGCAGCTGGGTGTCGATGAGCCATTACCGTTCATCGAGGATGACAGCTTGCTTGACGCACCGGCAACAGACACCAACGTCCAAGCGGAGATCGAGCATTCTGACATCAAGATGGAGTCGGTTGAAGACGGTTCCCTCTACCTGGCGAATCAGACGGAAACGCAGGATGTACCTCAAGAGTCGGCCACTGACCCGGCCACGGAGCTTGTGATATCTGTTCCGGAAGATGGAAACAAGATCGGACAACTCCGACCGAAGTCAGTCCCAGTGACGGCTCCCGCTAGAAATACGAGATCGAAAGCGAAATCTGCCGCTTCACCGCCGGAGGAGGAAGCGTATGTGTCTAGAGTGACCTCAAGTGCGCGACGCACGAGGTCAAAGGCCTCATTCGATTCTACTACCCGTGATACTACATCGCCCACACACGCGCGGGGACGGCCGAGGTCAACTGCCAGCCCCATACAGGATGCAACCCAAACCTCACCATACAGTCTCCGCTCGCAGTCGAAGCACATGTCGCCTGACAATGTGGCCTCCCAGCCCTCCCCAGTCCGCAGAAGTCCTCGCAGACTAGTACGCAGGGACACGGACTTTGATATTGTTTCATCTCAAGCAGAGAGCCGCGATGTGTTTGGCAGCATGTTTGAGCCTTCACAGGAGCTAGGTTTTGGATACTCGCAGCTGTCACAAGGCAGGTATTCTGGTATGGACTTTGTCAAGGACTCCGAAGAGGGCACGTCACATTCGGAAGCTTCAATCTCCACAATTCGTGACTCTGATCCTGTGGAAATGGTTGATTATGCCCAGCCAACGACGCCTCGACTGAAACCGCCACCGTTGAGCTTTACCCAGACGCAGCGTCAGACGCGTTCACGGTCACGCTCAACTGGGCAACAGGGTACGACTGTGACATCAAGCCAGCCACAATTTTCTCCAAGACGGTCACCCCGGCTGACGCGTTCCACCTTCTCTGCAACTCCCAGCCCTCACATCACGCGCACGACAAGAGACCTGGTTCAAGTGACTACCACGGCTGTCGATGATAGGCAAACAAGTGAAAGTGATACACAAACGAGCTACCAACAGTCCATAGTTCACCCGAGGTTGCCTCTTGAAGGTGAAGGCGTCCGAAGCTCTCCACCAGCCGCGCCCGCCTCCGCACAGCAGCCGCCTCAGTACGAAAGTAATTTCTTGACACCAGATGATACCCAACAAACGACCCTGGAGCCGCCAGTATCGTTCCAAGCCCGCCAACCCGAGCACAGCCTTATCACACCAGAGCCAACACAAATGACTTCCGCAACCGCAACGCTGCGATCCTTCGACATCGCACTACCCGGCGTGCAGACCCAACCCGCACCACTCTCGCCCGTCCTCCGAACTTCCCCGCGCCGCAAACCCACAACCACCAACGCGCCATCATCTCCCGTCCAACAGTCCTCAGACGCTGCATCCTCACCGACCTCCGACCCAATCGCAACAACAACAACAACAACACCACAAACTCTACGCCCTCTCCCCACCATTGGCCTCAGCACCCCCCTAGCCTACTACACCCCCCTCCGCGACCTCCCCTTCTTCCTCAACCGCAGCAGCCAATTCCACAGCGGCTCCTCGCCTGACATCCTCGCGCTCGTCGTCTCCGCCACGACCGCCCCCGCGCGCACCAAAAAGGGTCCCCGTGACTACTCCACCACCCTGCACATCACCGACCCCTCGGTTTACCCGGGCTTGCGCACCGTGTCTGTTTTCCGGCCCCATGCTGCGGCGCTGCCCGAAGCGCAGAAGGGGGACGTCGTGCTGCTCCGCGCGTTCACGGTGAACAGTCTCAAGGGCGTGCCGGCGCTGAGGAGTGGAGAGGAGAGCGCGTGGTGTGTTTGGCGGTTTGGGAAGCAGGTTTGGGGTCGGAAGAGGGGGGTGTTTGGGGAGTTGAGGGCTAGGGAGGAGGTTAAGGGGCCGGAGGTTGAGAGGGGCGAGGGGGAATGGGCCGAGGTGGGGAGGGTGAGGGGCTGGTGGGTTGGGGTTGTGAGGGGGGAGGTGGAGGGGGATGTTCAGGCGGAGAAGGAGGAGTGAGGGGGTGAAGAGGTTAGGATAAGGGGTGTTTGGGTAAGAGTGAGACAGCGGGTCAGACGACTGCTGCTCTCTTTCTGCTCCACAGCTCCTTGGTTGGTGTCACTGCATGGATACAAGCAGCACCGCCGTCAGCAACGTTGTTAAGCGACAGAGAAATGTTGAGATCATGCATCGTGTCCCATTTTTGGTTCTATGTCCGTCCATCTAGATCGCGTCGTCACGGCCGTGCAGCCACGCATCTCATGCCTTTCCAGGCGATACAGGGCGACGACGATCGCACCGCAGCGCTTTACCGCTGCAGCACTTCAACTGTCCCCCCACTTACCACCCTACTAAGCGCACTCCAACACGCCGCCACTCCAGCCCTGCTGTTGCCCGTGCCTTCTCAGCACAGCAAACCCACCACAATCTAAATCTAAGCCTTCTCATAGATCCAGTCAAACTCGGCCTTCTTCCAGCTCTGGACTTCGCCGTCCTGGAACCACAGGGCAATCTCCTTCTGGGCGTTCTCGACGCTGTCGGAGCCGTGGCACACGTTGCGGCCGACGTCGATGGCGAAGTCGCCGCGGATGGTGCCCGGCGCGGAGGCGGCGGGGTTGGTGGCGCCGAGAAGCACGCGGCCCGTCTTAACGGCGTCGCGGCCCTCCCAGACCATGGCGCAGATGGGCCCCGAGGCCATGTCTGTGGTGGGTGTTAGGGTGTGTTGAGAGAGAGAGGGTGGGGGGTGAGGCTTGGGGGCAGGAGGGGGACGTACAGGCAATCAGACCAGGGAAGAAGGGCTTGCCGGCCAGATCGGCGTAGTGCTTCTCAAGGTGCTCCTTGCCGGGGGTGACGAGCTTGATGGCTGCAAGCTTGAAGCCGCGGTTCTCGAAGCGAGAGATGATGGGGCCGACGAGGCCACGCTGTGCAGGGTGTCAGTACATGGGGTAGTTCTGTCGAAAGCAGGAGCGTCCCATTGCAACTGTTGTGACTGCAATTGGGATCCCCATGGGTGTGAGAGTCGTACCTGGACGCCATCGGGCTTGATGGCAATGAAGCTGTCCCAACAGTTAGCTACACCGCCTTCTCGCCCTCACCCCTCCAAGCAGGGCAAGCAGCAATTGAGGGCCTCGACGTACGTCTGCTCGGTAGTCATGGTTGCGAGATGTGTTTCTTCGACGTTGATTTCGAAAAGGGAGTCTTGGTTCAAGAAGAAGGGAGAACCGAGGGGCGGCAGGGCAAGAAGAAATGGACGGCGGGACCAGCGCACTAAAATTCTTTTGGTGTTGGTGTGCTGCGTTGTTGGCGGGGTTGTGTGGGACCCTGAGCTGAGCTGCGCTTGGGCGGGCGGCAAAGGGAGCGAGGGATGCGTGTTTGCGGCGTTTGCAGCGCTGACTAAGACCTGCTACGTTTCACTCGCGAAGCGGCCGTCCAAGTGGACAGCATTCCTTTTGGCTCAGGCGGATCTTGCGTTGCGAGCTGCTGGATATGAGCACGTTACTACTGCGGTCTGGTCCCCGGTGGACGGCCGTGCTGTTGCTATGGACGGCCCTGTGTGGCTTGTTTATGCCAGCTGGTGAGTACTCGCGCGTCGGGGCTCCACTAGCATGGGGACATGTTGAGAACGAATGCTGACTTGAGCTTCCAGTGTCTGTCAAACATGAGAATTTCAAGACTTGCGACCAATCTGGCTTCTGCAAGCGCAACCGCGCATTCGCTGACGACGTCACCGCTTCGAGCTCCTTCGTCTCTCCATACACCCTCGATGCCACGACCCTCAAGTTCAAGGATGGCCAATTGGATGCTGTAGTCGTCAAGACGATCAACAATGGCCAGGAAAAAGTCCAATTGCCGCTCACCGTCACCTTCCTCGAGTCAGGCGTTGCACGTGTTACTCTAGACGAGGCGAAGAGGCAGAAGGGTGATGTCGAGCTCAGGCACGACAGCAAGGCTCGAAAGGAACGTTACAACGAAGCTGGCAAGTGGGCCCTTGTTGGTGGACTGAAGCCTGCCGCTGGTGCAGCACTGACTGAGGCCGCTGATGCGGGCCACACCAAGGTCGTCTATGGCAAGGGCGGCAAGCACCAAGCCATCATCCGCCACGCACCCTTCTCCATCGACTTCCAGAGAGACGGCGAGACACAGGTCAAGTTCAATGAGCGCAACCTGCTGAACCTCGAACACTGGAGACCGAAGGTCGAGAAGCCCAAGGAGGAGCCCAAGGAAGGCGAGGAGCCCAAGGAAGAGCAGAAGGTTGCCGAGCCTACTGAAGATGAGAGCACATGGTGGGACGAGAGCTTTGGCGGTAACACCGACACAAAGCCTCGCGGGCCGGAGGCTGTTTCTCTTGACATCTCTTTCCCTGGATACGCCCACGTCTTTGGTATCCCTGAGCACGCTACACGGCTGTCGTTGAAGACCACGAGGTACATCGTGAATGTTCAATATGATGCCGGTGTGTAACTGACATTCTACAGGGGCGGCGATGATGCTTACACCGAGCCTTACCGTCTTTACAATGCCGACGTCTTCGAGTACGAGATGGACAGCCCTATGACACTGTACGGCGCCATCCCCTTCATGCAGGCACACCGCAAAGGCTCTACTGTTGGTGTCTTCTGGCTTAACGCAGCCGAGACTTGGATCGATGTTACTAAGAAGAGGAACACCGCCAACCCGCTTGCGCTCGGCGTCGAAGGCCACACTGACACTCAGACTCACTGGATGTCTGAGAGTGGTCTGCTTGACGTCTTCATCTTCCTCGGCCCTACTCCTCAGGATCTCACTCAACAGTACGGAGAGCTCACAGGCTACACTGCTATGCCTCAGTCCTTCGCCATTGCTTACCACCAGTGCCGTTGGAACTACGTCACTGATGAGGATGTCAAGGACGTCGATCGCCGCTTTGACAAGTTCAACATCCCCTACGATGTCATCTGGCTCGACATTGAGTACACTCACGAGAAGGAATACTTCACCTGGGATCCTCTGACATTCGTCGACCCCATCTCTATGCAGCAGCAGCTCGACAAGCATGACAGGAAGCTCGTAGCCATCATCGATCCCCACATCAAGAACACCAACAACTATCCGATCATTGACGAAATGAAGAAGAAGGATCTTGCCGTCAAGGACAAAGGTGGCAACCAGTACGAAGGCTGGTGCTGGCCCGGTTCGTCCATGTGGGTCGACTGCTTCAACCCTGCCGCTATCGACTGGTGGAAGGGACTTTTCAAGTACGACAAGTTCAAGGGCTCTGCGGAGAACACGTTCATCTGGAACGACATGAACGAGCCATCGGTGTTCAACGGCCCAGAGACGACTATGCCCAAGGACAACCTTCACCATGGCAACTGGGAGCACCGCGATGTTCACAACGTCAACGGCATGACATTCCACAACGCTACCTATCAGGCTTTGACTGAGCGCAAGAAGGGTGAGCTCCGTCGCCCCTTCGTGCTCACTCGCTCCTTCTACTCTGGCAGCCAGCGCAGCGCAGCCATGTGGACTGGTGACAACCAGGCCGACTGGCCTCACCTCGAAGCATCTCTGCCTATGATCCTCAACCAGGGCATTTCTGGCTTCCCTTTCGCTGGCGCGGATGTTGGCGGTTTCTTTGGCAACCCCAGCAAGGAGCTCCTCACCCGCTGGTACCAAGCTGGTATCTACTACCCCTTCTTCCGTGGGCACGCCCACATTGACACTCGCCGCCGTGAGCCTTACATTGCCGGTTCGCCGTACACCGAGATCATCACACAAGCTCTCCGTCTTCGTTACCAACTGCTTCCTGCCTGGTACACTGCTTTCCACGAGGCTCACACTTCTGGTGCACCTATCGTTCGCCCCAACTTCTACGTCCACCCAGACGACGAGGCTGGTTTCGCGATCGACGACCAGCTCTATATCGGCTCCACTGGTCTTCTTGCAAAGCCAGTGACCAAGGAAGGCGCCGACAGCGTGTCTGTGTACCTCGCCGATGACCAGCCTTACTACGACTACTTCGACTTCACCACCTACAGCGGCAAGGGCCAGCACACCGTTCCCGCTCCGCTCGAGAAGATCCCTCTCCTCATGCGTGGCGGGCACATCATCCCGCGCCGCGACCGCCCGCGCCGCTCCTCCGGCCTGATGAAGTACGACCCATTCACTCTCGTCGTAGTCCTGGACAAAGACAGCAACGCCTCCGGTACCCTCTACCTCGACGACGGCGAAACCTTTGACTACCAAGGCGGCGCCTTCATCCACCGCCGCTTCTCCTTCTCCGGCGCCCGCAACATCCTCACCTCCGCCAACCTCGACACCAGCACCGTTCGCACTGTGCGCTTCGAGAAGTACGCAAAGACCATGGACAAGGTCCGCGTCGAGAAAATCATCATCGTCAACGCGCCCGCCGCGTGGAAGGACAAGGACGAAGTTATCGTCATGGAGGAGGGCTCCAAGGAAAGCAAGAGGCGCAAGCCTGTGCCGCTCGCGTACACGGCTGCAAAGGGCAAGCAGGCCGCGTTTGCCGTTGTTCGCGATCCCGGCGTGGGTATTGGACGCGGCTGGAAGATTGATTTCGCTGCGGGCGAGACGGCGCCGCATGACCACCATGGCCATGCGCACTGAGTGTGTGGAGCAAAGGAGGTAGCAACGGTAGGTCGGTGAGGTCCCCGCAATGTAAATGCGGAGCTCGCACGCGGCTGTAGATAGAGTCGTGGGAGCAGTGTATGTACGCATGTATGTAAGTAGGCCGCAAAATCTCAATCATGGAACAACCCACGCACATCTCTGTGCCTTTTTGCGTGCGTCGTGCAGGAAAAACATCCCGTACCTATTGCTGGCATCCGTGCGCTGCTACCAGTCTCCCACGTCTCAGTACGTATCGGTATCGCATCTCCCGCTTTGTGCGGGCGTTCACGTCGACCTCCCCCGCACATTTGTCAGTATACCCAATCTCACACAGGTAGGTAATGCCACCAGCCATCTTCTCCGCCAGCATCGGGTCACATCATGCACACCTGCGCACAATCGCAGATCTCGACGTCCCAAGTCCGAGCAGGGGGAGGGGGACGATACACGCTATGTGCCAATAAAATGCACTACGTTCAATTGCAAGCGAGGTGGGTGTAGCGTGAAGGACGGTCGAGCGGTTGACTGTGAACTGTACAGGGAGATAGAGAACAAGACGTTAGGGACAATGAGAAGAGAACAGGTGAGTGCTTAATGCTTAACTATAGAATAAGATTTTAAAATATCAATATGCGCTTACTGTATATAACACATCCTTACTGCAAACCAGCTTAAAGGCACCAAAACTGCTGACTCATGATTCGAGCCCAGCACACCAGAAATGCCCCAACAAATCTCCACCTTCATCATCAACTTTCGGCTTGCGCGACAAAGTAGCCTTCTCTAGATCACCCGCTTTCTCAATCCCATTTGATGACCCTCGGACTGTCAAGTCACATTGTCGAGATGTTCGTATAGTCGAGGGCGGCGCCACGCCAGAGACACAACGTTTCCTGAGACATGTGCCGACCCCTATCCGTGCGATCGCGCCACTATCTCCGTAGTGTAGGACCAAGCCTGGAGCAAGATTGCCGTTCATTTTCGAAAGTTCGCACTTTGTCATACGATCACTTTCACGTCGATGTGGGCTCTCGTCAAACAGGTTAGCATACCCCATCTAAGCGTGATTTAACACGTCACTCATATCTATCAGACTGGAACTCTAATGATGAATTCTTCAAATTCACGCGTGGCCGTTTCGTCGTGGATGAGACAGACAATGTTCGACAGCGAGAGATCAGATTCGACTTGAACAAGCTTACGAGTGTCGCGGCGGAGTCAGTTGGTGCTGCTCAATGCATTTCTATCGAGAAGTATTCCGACGGCATGTTCAACAAAGCATACCTCATATCTATGGATAATGAGAGGGAAGTCGTAGCCAAGGTGCCTAACCCAAATACTGGTGTCCCGTTGTCTCAAGTGTGGGACACGATGAAGCTAACCCAGAAACTCCAATTGCTTGTTAACTTGACAAGTCTCCAGAAGCAATGGCTGAGCGTTACATTCTCACATTATGACAGTTTGTATTACGCAGGAGACGTGCAGCCACCAGTAGGCAACCATTACCTTAAGAATGGCAAGGTCGTTAAAGACTCGAAGCTTACTATGGGTCCAGCCACAGGCCGGGGTTGGATCGACGCCGGGCGCTCAACCTTGGACATCGAGAGGGGACCATGTACGTTGGGTCTGATAACGTTTTCATATAGCTGCTGACAAGTTTATAGGGGCTTCTCTAACACAGTATCTACAAGCAGTCGCGACGCGAGAAACGAACGCGATCCATTCCCTGAAATCCCCAAAGCAGACAGCCCTATTCTGTGGCATAAAGCTCTACCAACCTGACAAAGAAAAGAAGCTTACTGCATTGGCATGGTACCAGCAGATCATTGACGCACTTATCCCAAGAAACACTACGATAAACAACTCATACCTTTGGCATAATGATTTGCATCATGACAACATCTTCGTAGACCCACATACACCTGAGAAGATTACGGGTATCATTGACTGGCAGTCTTGCCACATCTCACCGCTCTTTAATCACAACTGTGATCCAACCTTCCTCGACTGGGACGGACTAGAACCTGAGACGCTCGATTTGGCACCAATGCCGAAACTCTCTGGGCTTTCTCCGGAAGAAAGGTCTGCTGCCGTACGCGAATATGCAGTCCGAAATGTGTTCATCGGGTGGCGTAAACTCATGCATGCCAAAAGTCCCGACTTGTATCAAGTGGTGGAATTTCGAAAGTTGGCAGCATACGGGCTGATATTTCTTGCCCACCGTATGTTCGAATACGGCGAGGCGCACTTCCAGTCGCTTCTAGTAAATCTAAAGGATACGTGGGCGGACCTACCTGGCGTCACCGGCCATACTCCTTTCCCGTTCAGTTTTCCAGAAGCAGATATTCAGCGTATCAAATTAGATAGCGATGGAACAATAGCAGGGACCGAGCTTGTTGCGGCGGTCAAGGAGAGGCTAGGCGATTTATGGCCGGATAAAGGCTTCATTGAGTACGAGCGATACATTGATTGTAAAGCTGCCCTCCGTGAAGTCAGAGATCAAATGTTAGAACAACTGGCCGAGACTGACGAGGAAAAAGACGAGTACAAGCAGTACTGGCCTTTTGAATGATCTTTTCAGCGGAACCATCCCTCTTTAGAATAGAAAAAGTTACACTCTAGTGCGACTATTTTGGCCGATGTGACCATAGTACAAGCCAGTAACTCAACCACAAGCACCCGCCTACTGCTTTTGCATCGCTTCAGTGAACTGCTTGAAGACCTGATTGGGAACCCATTCGCTCAAGCGAAATTGGGAGGCTGGGCTTTCACCATACATGCAATAAAGGACAATACGCCTTTAGAGTCTTCTACATAGATCCCTCATCACCACTAAGTATAGTACTACGGCCGTAATACTATGCCTTGGACTACTACTACACTACTACTACACTAGCTGAACGTCTACTGAGTCTCCCCCGATTACTTAAGCCGCAGTCCGTAGTTGACTACTGCAGGACTACCTCCTGTTGGAAATGCTGATTACTGACTGGTCCGCTGATTTCCTTTCGCGAGCAGCTGGTTCACGACCAGGCCACTCAACCGACTTCCTCACGGTTGGCCTGAAACTAGGCCATCTGATTGTGCTGTCCTGCTTTATGCTTCTATAATAACCAGCAAAACGTACTGACCCCCCTAAATCTGGCACGGTAAGCTATGGCATGTTTCTGGTTAGTTGCAAGCATCAGTTAGCCAATCAGAAGCGACTGTTAGAGTAGTGTACCAGTTTAGAGGGGATTAGTACGTTTTGCCTGTCACCGATACAAGCAGAGCACGCGTGAGATTCGTTTGTACTCAAAACTGAACAGTTAGGACAAAATCAACGTTAATGTACAGATACTTCAAAGTCCATATAAGCCTATGGATTGGGTTAGATAAAAGACAAAGAGTGCACAACTAATGTAGCGTGCTGCCGTTCGTAAGAGATCAAGAGTAGGTCGGCAAAGCTAAACAGCAGTCAAGACGAGTGTTCTAGTCTTGTAGTGGTTTTGTAGTACGCTATCCATGATACAGAAATACAGAACGCACAACTGCATTGATTGATACGTTCAGGGCGGCGACGATGATGCAGAAACACCGTGTTCCGTGTCTTGGCCTGCAACGCCTCTTCGGCTTGAATACCAATTTGAAGTGCGGTCAGCTCTTGGCCTCGCCAATCTCTGACCGGTCTCGACGACGAGGCGTTCTCACATCTACCAAGGCTTTCCATAGAAGTGATAAGGAGTTTTACGAAGCTGCACGGCTCGGCGGTTTTGTGGTGCAAAGTGGTTGAGGAAGGCTGACGAGCCAGGCCCCAGTCGCATGGCTCATGCTGGTCCTGCGGCGTTCTACCTCATGTACTTATAAACGCACTGGAATTTGTTTGGAGTCATAGACCTTTCGCGTTGCGACTGTTGCACGTGTACAGAAAATGACTGCCGCTGACCTGATGCCCCGCCACATCACCACGGCAGCCACGGCATTACCGTCTCACGTACTTGTTAACCGACAGGTCAATAGCAAGAATTATGAATTTCCTGCTTGTGCGCAAGACGCTAGCGGCCCATGTCAACAGTCAAAGAGCTCAAGCGCGGCATGCGAGCGACAGTTTGAGACAGTCTCAGGGCTAACGTTCAATCAATTGTATTTCTGCATGTGTACCAATGGGTACTACGAACGCTCATCAGAGTAAGTAACACAGGATCGCGACTCTAGGCAGACTCTCAACATAAGATGCCTCGATCGATTTTCAACTGACAATCGGCAGATGCTGGAGCGACTGTTATGGCAACACTCGAACCACCCCGGATCCAGAGTCTGTCAGTCGCAAATCGAGACAACAAGAGCTAGCCTGTGAAAGCTACTCACTAGGGGCTGATTCTGAGTTGGCTCTCAGTAGTAGACTCACCTTCACCGCCAACGAGACTTCCGCCATGGCAAGCAGGACGACTTCTGACAGCATCTATCGCGGAGCGACTGCCGGCGCAACGGCATCCGCAAACGTTGAAGAGACTGCTCCCTGGGTTGAGAGACCAACGGCAGAAAGGCCAAGTCAGCAAAATTCAAGTGCCCAGCGGTCTGCGAAAGAGCATCTGGGCGGGATTAGTGGTAGCATTCTAATTCTGCTTTTATTGTCAAGCTACGCGCCATGGTATTCGTAGCACGATTATCAAATCTATTAGCGTTTATCGAGCAAGGGTACATGTTCACGCGTCTAGTAAAAGGTGACGATGAGTTTGAGCCTTACATCTGCTAGTTTGCCCGCTGCTTCATCCAATCCACATTAGCAAAGCCGATAATGGAGTGCGCTTAGTGTGCGTTGCCAGCCAACAATTGACCCCTCTCCGCATGAGCAGTGTCATTGACAGTCTCTACTGCTGCGTCACTGTCAGAACCTTTGTCCTTTGAGACCTTGCAGAATTCTTCATTCTCCGGTACAACGACCTTCCCAAAGGCCAACCTCAAATGACCCTGTGCTTCGTTCCATGCTTTGGAAGATTGCGTCGCAGCATCGTCCGTATGAAGAAGAAGAGTGGTAGCGAGGCGGCCAGGACTGGTCTGGTTGTAGGTCCTTTGCATCGTCTGTAATATCGTTGATGTTGTGATGGCAGACCAGATGGCTCCAGCAAGGGCCAATAATAGTAAGGCGAGAACTAAGAAGGACGGAATTGCGTATCTGATGTCATAATGGAGGACTCGACGATAGACTACTACTTTAGCACGTGGAAACCCTTGGACGCTGTCATCAACAGCCAGACTGGCTGGCCAATCCACGTATCTGGATGAGAAGGACGTCTTCGTGCCAACAAGAATTGCTGCTAAGTAATTCGTAAGGATCAAGCTGGGGATTTGAGAGGCTGTCGTCTGGTTTTGCGACAGGCGAACCCACCGCTGATACAAGGCATATTCCATATCGCCTGAATAATCCGGTCCACCGAGCCAAGGATTGTAAAGCTTTGCAAGACGGCTTAGCAAGCCGCTTGTTGCAGCCAGTGCATCGCCACCATCGCCCTGAGCGAGGGCGGTCTGCATTGACGGGCTGGTTGGGAGCCAAAGTGATTCTGATCGCAAAGAATCGAACAATTTGGTGGTCTCATACTCTTTGCTGACAAGTCCCCAGAGCGGGTCGAAGTTCATCCTCTGGTCGCCGCTGCTTTCTACAGCCCAAATCGGCATCGACGCGTTGTCAAGATAAACCTTCGGTGCTATGTCCAGTACTTCAAGCGCCGTGAATTCTTTTTTAGTACCGTTGAATCGAAACTTGACTGTCTTGATACTAGCTTTATACGCCGTAGCGCATACGTAAAGGTTCTTTCGAACTGTCCGCACACCAGTGTAGTTTGACGCCGATAAGCTTTCTCCCATGTGTTCTGCAGGCGTGCCAAGCACAGCACCGCATTGAATGGCAGGATAGTCGACGCCTGACGCACGACGATCGGGGCCGAATTCACTCAATTCGTACCACCCTTGGCAAATCTGTTCTGTGGCGGTCAGTCAACCTGGGTTCTTACTTCTGACCAGTGAACTTACCAATGGCGGAGTAGTTGAGAGCCAACAGCTTGTTCATACCATCTGGATAATAAGGGACAAAGGCTGGCGGCCGAAAGGTCGATGTATTAGAAGAGCTTGTGTTTGGGTTGTTAAAGTCGTAGACCCGTATCACAGGAGGTACGCCACCAAATCCTTGCAATTTACTGGTCTTCATCGACGTTAGATCAAGCGAGCTGACAACTTCCGTGCCAATTGGATATGGAGACACAGTCTTCGTTGAATCGTTCAACGGCAGCGTAACCCCTATGCTACTGGCGACGAGGATATTGTGCATCCGCGCAGCCTTCAAGGCATGTGCGTACAAATCGAGTGTCTGGTTGTCCATCCAGGGCCTAGACTCCAGATCTAAGTATGATAAATCGACAAATGCACCTCTGTCGATCATATGCTGTGTGACGTTGTCGGAAAAGCTCGCCACAGTGGTCTCAGTACGAATCTCAGCGGACAAATTAGTGTCCACGCATTGGGTCACTGGTTCGATCCACGTTATGTCTTCACTCCATGTTCCGCCGTATTGTAGGCCCCGAGGAATGGTGTGATTTCTGAAACCGACTCCAGGATTCGATCTCAGGTCAACAATGAGTCCCTCTTTCAGGAGAATTGTATCCGCTTGCACCATGCTCTCAATGTGACGAGAATTTCCACGAACGTACGGCTGTCCTTTGTCTATGATGTCGGCCCGATCTATCGTCCAGCGACGATATTGAATGTCGAACAACCCAGAAACCGTGTTACCAAAGTCTGACGTTGCACTCCTGAACATTTCGGTGTAGTTCCTCGGTATTGTGGTATTGATGGTAGAGTACGAATCTGTCTCAAAGCTTCGCAATGTGCCCTCTTCGGTCCAGTTCATGAAGACGCCCTGATACTGACCAGGGCAATTGATCGTTCGCCCGTGATCACAAAGTCGACTAAATTTGAAATTAGGCCTCGGCATTGTGACTTCTCCCCAGGGAGAAGGGTCCTTGATGTATTGAAACTCAACGACTTCGGCATCGCCAGGCAGGATCCTTTCAGATAGTCCAAGCGGCGCCAGGATACTGCCAAGTATCAACAAGGCTGCTCCTGCGGTTGAAGTCCAGGTCAGGATCGTAGTCGAGGTAGACACATAGCGACTGCTTACGGCATCCGCCCGTAGCAAATGTGGCCATACGGTGTTCGCAATGTAACGATTGAGTACAGACCTAGTATCGTTACTGAAAGCTCTGTAATTGTCGTATCGCACTACGAACCATGTGACTGCAGTATTTACATTCCCAGCGCTTCTCACCAGGACCACAGCTATTGCAGCGGGAAGCACATACTGCACTTCAATCAAAGTAAGTCAGGAGCACACTTCACCATTACCAGTACAGTCATACCTAACACGACGGCCGCAGCAATCAAACCGGAGGTCTCCGCAATAGTGAGCATCGGAAATTCTGGGTATACAGTTTGCAAAAACCATGAACAGTTTCTTCAGGAATGAAGTATTGGAGAGATCACATACTCTCAAACAATGTGCGGTCTGGTGAGGCCCAGATCATCGCAGTGACGCCGCCACCTAACGTCTCTCAATCGCCAAGCCCCAATCGTGTATTGATGATATTGAGGGCCTTGCAGAAGGCTGCAGAAGCGTGGAAAACCGCGGCATGTGGCGCACAAGGCTGGCCACCGGTCAACTTCGATCGCCGATTCTGCATATATTACTTTGTAACCCAGTCGAAACTCAAACAAAGATATGCGCGGCGGTGTACAAGACATTCTCGCCCAGAATTGTCGAAGCTTGAAATATCATGCGTTGCTATCGAAGTAGAGGCCTTCTGGCTGTAGTTCGTTGTAATCTCGAGGAGACCCTGCTCTGTTTCCACGTGACAAATAAACAGCTTTGGTCCTTGTCGGTTTCCTCGCTTTGAAAGACGAATCCTAGAACATGATCAGGGGCAGAAGCATCGAGGACGCCTGATATGGTCTTCATTAGCGAAGGCATGTTGTTTAAATATATTCGGTGGTACGTTAGCTCGCCTGGGCAATTCGCCCTAAACGCCAATCACCCAAAGACCTGCGGCTACTCCATGACTTATACACATTGGTGGCTAATTGTGGCGTCCTGGAGATGATCCAGAGGTTGTTCCGTTCAGACAGGTTGGCCGCTGCGGTTCCGGGGATTTCTACGTTTGTGGCCCTGTAGGAGCGGACTACCTTAGGCATAGCCAAAGCAGGGGCTAGTAGATTTAGAACCCCTTAATTATAAAAAACAGATGAAGTACTAGATAAAGTACATAGGTAACAGTAAATAAAAATGCTTTTTTAAATTACATATTTGAGAAAAAGCTTAGTAAATCTATCTATATTATATTTCAAGATTTCAAAGCACATTATGCTTATTGCTGCCGGCAGGAAGCCTCAAATTGAAAGGGTTGAGATCGTGACGTAACAGGTCGCTCACTCAATTGAACAGTCGTAGACACAACGGTCTCCATGTGGTATTGTATGCCAATAAACCCCACGATCCTTGCACGAAGATCGACAACGCCAGCCTCCACAGAAGCACTTCAAGTGCTCAAACGTAGTGCTTTCGCAGGGGTCCCCGCGATGTTACCTCCACAAAGAACATCACACGACTGCTCTTGGGATAGTTGTGGATACAGGAAGAGCTTTATTTGAAGGACGATTGCGCCCGACGAGGATAACAATCACCATGAACATTTGCGTTGCACAACAGCTCAAGAGAAGTGATGGATTCAAGATATTCTAATCTTCCGTAATGAGGCTCTTTCATCTCTTGAATTTCGCTCTTGCGGTTTCTGCTCTTGCACAGACTTCAATGGAGAAAAGAAAATGCGAGATCAGTCCCTACAACGGCAAGCATCGAGTCTTCATTGCAACAGATATGAGCAATAATTTCGATGACTAGATGAGTCTTGTACGCCTCCTAACATACGCCAACGAGCTCGACATACAGGGAATTGCAGACTCAACGTTGATCCACAAAAACGACTCCGTGGAAGAGAGGACTATCAGGGAAGTCATCTGTCTACGGGAACATCACGCTTAACCTGAATGCACACATTCCCTCAAACGAACCATACCCAACTGGCTCCGAGCTACTTTCAAAGTCACTATCGACCATCCAATCTATGGTCTTGAGGCTCTGGAGCGCAACCCCTGCGACTCTGCAGCAACTCTCGTTGAACTTGTGGACGACCCGCCTGAGTCCACTTGTTTTCTTGCCTGGGGTGGCACAGTCATCCTCGCAGAAGCTCTCGACCACGTCTCATCTACACGTAACGCACTGCCGTCGCCAAATTCATCAGCAAGCTCCGCGTATATGCGATCTCCACCAAGACGACGCCGGCCCCTGGCTGCGGCTTCACTGTCCCCAGCTCTTCTACATTATCTCCATCCACGCCATGTAAGAGTACGCCCGCGCAACATGACGGCATCTCTGGCGAACTCTTCCGCCCCGCCGACCGCGGTGGCCCAGACAGCTCGCTCAGAACTAACCAATGGCTGGAAGAGGACATCCGCAGCGCAGGCGAGCTGCGCGAACACTACCCCCACTACGACTACATCATGGAAGGCGACACGCCCTCCTCCTTCCCACTGATCGAAAACAGCCTCGGCGAACCTGAACATCCCGAATGGGGCAGCTGCGGCGGTCGCTACAAGCCCATCGATCGCAGCGGGGCGCAATCCCGAGTCTACTCCGACGCCACGGACTTCGCGGAGGGCGAGCAACCACGCGAGTACCAGGCGCTGGTGGAAAGCCACCAGTATGACTCCGCGAACCGCATGAAGTGGTCACTGGACGCGGATTACAGCGCACACAACCACACGCTGATCACCGTCCTCAACGGGGAGTGCGATGGCGTGGTGCAGATTGACCACCGCTTCAACGACACTGTTGTGCTGGACGCAAGCGAGAGCTGGGTTCAGATGGTGTTACGTTGGCGTTTAAGCGGTTCCACTACTGCGACGTGGTGATGGAGATGAGTGGTGCTGTTACAGACAGTGTGGTCAGTAAGAACCTGACGATTACGCCAGCGAACGAGGAGGGGAGTATTGTGGGGGTTACGCCGTTGAAAAACATGACTATGCATGTCTACGGTGACGGATAGGCGGGACATGGGAGTGCTGGCGTACCGCAGGGTGATTTTGAATCTTGTGGCGTAGGTCGGTCACGGTATGGAATCGAGTAAATGGAGAATGGGGTTCGCAAGGCAGACTTACGTGAGTGCTGGATTTACAGCCCTACCAGCTACAGTATCAACGGAGACTGACATGGGCAGTCGCCTGTTGTACCATGATCCGGATGTATGAGAACGATAGATATGTACCTCAGAGAGGGCCCGAAAACCCAAATTCTCGACGCAATCAGTAATGGACACATTGATAAGAACACTTTATTAATACAATATCAGGACGATCGTCAACAGTTCGTTTCGAATGCATTAAGTATAAAAACAAACCCGGCTATGCTAGACATAAGTGATAATGCTCATAAACAACCTCCTCTACGCCTTAGCAGCGGCAAGAATGACATCCGCCGCCTTCTCCGCAACCATGTACGTCGACACCGCTGTGAAGGTACCGGGGATACGGGGGAACACGGACGCATCAACGACACGCAGGCCCTTGGTACCGCGGACATTGAAGCTGCTGTCCAGCACAGCCAACTTGTCGTCGTCGGCGCCGATCGGGCACGTGGACGAGGCATGGTGGCCCCACGCGCTGTCCTTGATGTAGTCGGCGACCTTCTCCGGGGTGTTGACGTCCGCGCCGGGCAGCACCTCGGTGACGGAGACGAGCTGCTTGTCGAAGGCGTCGCGGGTCAGCGCGACGGCCTCAGACATGGCGGTGACGTCCTTCTCGAACTCGCCGGAGCCCGTGTCGAAGTAGTTGTATGTGATGGCGGGGACATCGAGGGGATCGGCAGACTGCAGCTCCACGGTTCCGGCGTTGTTGCGGGGGTGCGCCTTGAGAATGGCCCATGAGAAGAGGTTGTGGAATGCGGTGGCGTTGACGCTGTAGTTGGGGAAGTAGCCGCGGAAGTTGACGGGGCCGCCGAAGGCGAAGATGTCCCAGTTGTTCTTCTCGGCGACGCTGGACTGGTAGAACATGGTGGCGCCGAGGCCGGGGGAGGCGTAGAGACCACGGTTGCCGAGGATGGGGGTGTTGTAGCGCTTGATGCAGGGGTCGGCGGCATCGCCCTTGAAGGTGCAGCCGTCGAGGGCGGAGAAGTCGTTCTTGATTGAGCCCTGCACGCTGATCTCGTAGTGGTCCTGGAGGTTGGTGCCGACACCAGGGAGGTCGACGACGATGGGAATGTTGAACTTCTTCAACTCCTCGGAGGGACCGACACCGGAAAGCTTCAGCAGCTGGGGCGAGTTGTAGGCTCCACCAGCGACGATGACTTCGCGGGAAGCCTTGACGGTTCCAGCGACACCCTTGTCGCCCTTGTTCTTAGGGCTTGCCTTGTACAGGTACTGGCCGTCGAGGAACTCGACACCAGTAGCGCGGGGAGTCTCCTCGGTCTTGTCAAAAGTGATCTTGGTGACGTGCGCGTTCAGTCTGACATCAAGAGGGTATTTCTTTGTGCCGTCGTTGTTCTACAAATAATTAGCTGAGTGGCTTCAGAGTCTCTTCTTGGGGCTTACCTTAGCGTCACGAACGGCAACAACAAACTCGCGAGAGCCAGTGCGCTTGCCCCCAGCGGTAGACAGAGGAATCTGGAACAGGCCAGGATTCTGGTCACGAGCAAGGGAGTCCGCATTGGGGTCACCGGCAAGGAGAGTAGCCAGGTTGACCACGACGTTGGTCTTGTTGCTAAGAGCAACTGCAGCGCCACCAATCACGCTCAGAAGCTGGGGGTCGCTGGTGACAATGTCAATGGGGGCGTACTGTGTACCCAACCAGCCCTGGTAGCCGTGGCCCTTTCCATTGGTAAGGTATGCGTTGTCCTCAAGCTTAACAAAGTACTTGCGCATGTTGTCGGGTGCCCAAGAGTCGTCACCAGTCAGGCTGGCAATGTACTCAAAGTCGGACCGGTGGGGGTAGACAGCAATCAGGGCGTTGTGGGCTGTGCAACCACCAAGGGTGCCAGTCCTGGGGTAAAGAGTGCCCTTCTGGACTGAGCCGGCGGGAGGTGACAGACCTGTGTACTCGCCGCCATCGGGTGTGGTGTAAGAGGTCTTGAAGTCGCGAGCCTGCCTCTCCTCGTCGGCGTAGTGCTTGACGAAGAAGTTCCAGGCGAGGTTGGGGTCCTCAGAGACCTTCGCGTTGAATGAGGGTACAGTGTAGTTCTGGTTGGCGCCCTGGTCATCACCAGCTTCGAGCAGAAGGGTTTTGTGGCCGGCCATGGCGAGACGGGCCGCGAGAGGACCGCCACCTGCTGCGTTCAGTATTCATAAAGTCAAATGTTGATTTGCTCAACCTACCAGCTCCACTACCAACAACAACATATTCGTACCCGGTAAGGTCGACAGCCCTAGCGAGCGAAATGGAGGCCGCAGCCAAAGCGAACTGACGGAACAACATAGTAGTTATATTAACTAAGGTATATATAGAGGGCCTGAGATAGTCAGCAAGTTGTCGAGAATCAACAGTAGTAGAGAACCTACAAATGAGTGAACGCCTGCTTCATCCAAGGCTGGATGTTTCCGGTGCCTTTATACTACCCCTCATGGAATGTCGCTGCCCCTATCGATACCGCATTGCTGCAAACCCGTACCCTGTTCATATGCGCCCTACTCGATCAATATTCACAATGCTGTATCCAATTCACAAAGCTTGCGGTGCTAGATCCTGTTCCGTGCTGCACGGCCGAAGCGAACGGCTACTGCCCGTGCCAATGATCGCCGCGCCACCGTGTAGGTGTGGTCTCCGAGGCAATATCCGAGGTTGAAGGCTCGAACGCACGAAGCCTGCGACTGAACATCTGGTAGCGCACAAGGAGCTGGACATTGCGATTGGCACAATGCTCAATATGCATGCCGATGGGGGGCCAATACGGGTCTCAGTATGTTGGACATCGCGATGGTGACACTCAGGTTTAGATTGCAAGTTGCAGAGGTTGGCGCACGCTCGCCATGCACAAAAGCGCCGTTCCCTAATTTCGATCCGTCCCCGCGAGTAGTCGGAGCTAGAGGGGTCATATCTCCGCTTTGAGTCTGGTGACTCGGCTTTCTTGCACTGTTCGTCGACCTCGACCGCTGGCTTCATTTCAAGATTCTCAAAGCCCTCGTTCCGACCCATAACGTCTGGGGAAAGCGGCGCAACGTCGAAGCGGGCGCAGTGGCGTAGTGGATGCCGCGGCGCTTGGCCCTAGAGCGAAAGAGGCATCGGTGCGCGGATATGGAGGATTGCATGGTGCCATTACTTGTTCCTGATATTGCTCGATCACAGCGCGCATATGATCTACATTGCCGAGTGACCCTCTGACTTCCTTTGAACGTTGACAAATGTTGCGGCCAGAGCTGGGAGACCGCGCAAAGTTCTTCTCGACCAAGACGTGCGACTCGAACTTTTCGGCACGGACGTCGTACTTTTGTTGTACAGATCTGGTATAGTGATCTGGTGGGTTACGACAGCTCGCTCGTGGCCGTCCTAGCTTCCGCGCCGCCGTCCTCCGCTCGCGGCCGTTTATGTCACCTGCTTAGGGATCACGATCTTGTTCGGCCTTATTCTTTGACGATCCGATCGTGAAGGTAAAGAGGTCGTAGTTCGCAATGACAGAGGGAGGCCCAGATGACGAAAAGGGATACGCCTGTCGACTACCGATGTAAACGGGGCTAGCCGGTGGAGCGGGTGGCCTCACCAAGCGCTGTCAACCTCCAGACGAAACCCACAGCTCCACTTCACACAAACATCAACTTCCAGGGTTCGTGCCAGCGGCAGTGTGTTCGCCACATCGCAATGTGGTCTTGCGTACGATTCATAGACCCGTTCATTCACGTCGACTAGGCGCCGTGACCAGTCTCTATGATAAGCCCCTGTATGGCGATTGAAATACGTTCAGAGTATATTTGCCGTTCTTAAGGTCAGATGGCGGTCCACATCTAATGTATAGGAATATGCCGAGTTCCCCAGCCAGTACAAGAGCGCCAGAGCGCCGTATCTTCAAGCACTGATCCTATTGTGGCTGAGGTTCTATTTGGATAGGCGACAAGCGGCGTCTACGCGTGTACACAGTAAAGCGGCGTTCTGGCATGCCCCTGGACTTGCCGAACATTCGGCTACCCACTGGCACACATGACCTCTGAGCCATCATTCAGGCTTCAATTGAACGCCCCAAGACCGTGTCTCTCTACTGAAGCCGATGATGGACGCTTCGCAATAGATGCCAGGATGTTAGAAACACTCAGGACGACCCTGAAGGTAGGTTTCTAAAGTGATTAAAGGGGCCTCGCAACACGCGCTGTACGCCGCGATCCCACGCGCCCAATCTGGCCACAGCAGACATCCTCAGGACACCATCGTCTATGTACCCTCACTTCGTCCGGGAATATCGAGTCCACTGTATACCTCCGGTGACTGATCCCCAATCAGACGTGCTGACGCCGTCCTCCCTGGACAAGACCTCCGACCCAGAAGCAACAGAAGCCACTGAGCGAAAGTGTAGAAAGCAAGAACCGTCTATCAAGAAAGTTCGAAAAGGATACAGGGACAGACATCACTCATCTTGCTTTCAAGATGGACAACACGAAGAGCAAAACGAAGGCAAATACCACCGCATACCCAGAGAAACCCAAGCGCTCGCTGCGCCTCTCCCAACAGAAGACAGATAAATCAGCATCTTCAAACTGCAGACAGACGCGTTTCTCTCCCGAGTCGGTCCCGTCTCCATCCCGCCAAGCGAGTGGTGAAGGAGCAGGCAAAAAAAAAAGAAAAAAAAAAAGAAACCGACCAAGCCAGAAAATCAACATTCGCTTACCCACCCCCTCTCAGTCCTCTCTCCCCACCCCTCGGCCCCTCATCAGCACACACACACATACATCCAACTCTACACACCCAGCAGCCCAAGCCGCCCCGCACATTCCCAATCCGCATGCGCACCAGGGAGCGGGGGGCGAAAAAAGAAGCAAATCCCCTTCCTCCCTCCCTTGCTCCGCCTCGCCCCGCCCCGCCTTCTCCTTTCTCATCTCGTGACAAGGCGTCTGCAGACCAGGTAAAAACGTGGCGCAGGCGCACGCAAACCCCCACAGAACCGTTGGTCTTTGTGGGTCTGTTCATCTTTGCATCGCTCCTCCCAGCCGTTAGCGTGTCTCCCTCACTGTTTCTCCGTCACTGTGTCTCCCTCTGCACCTGCGCTCCGGACCCCCCTCCCCCCCGGGGCATCTCCTGTGCACCATAGCCCGGCCTTCCTCGCTCTCTAGCCCGCGTCACTGCCCTGCACTCGTCCCATCTCCATGCTCGTCCCCGCAAAGCATCGTGGTATGCGAGTGCGAGTGCGAGTGCTGTACAAGTACAACAGCGCCAGCAAAACCCAACCCAACACAGCCCACCCCAACACAACATATGTATGAATGTATGGAACAAAGCCACCTCACCTCACCTCACCTTACCTTACCTGGGTTGTTGTTGTCGTTGTTGTTGTCGTTGTTGTTGTCGTTGTTGTTGTCGTTGTTGTTGTCGTTGTTGTTGTCGTTGTTGTCGTTGTTGTCGTTGTTGTCGTTGTTGTCGTTGTTGTCGTTGTTGTCGTTGTTGTTGTCGTTGTTGGAAGGGGGGGGGGGGGTGGCAGGAGGGGGGCGGCAGGGTGCTAAAGTCTATCTTTACGCCTACAATACCCCTCCGCTTATCCCTGCGCCTCGGGACTGCAGTGGCTGAGGTTGTGGTTGTAGCTGTGGTTGTAGCTGTGATCGTTGTCTGTAGGACTAGGTATGGGTATGGGTATGGGTAAAAGTACAGGTAGGTCGCAAGTATAGACATGTCTACTGTTTCCCCCCAGGCGGCGGCGGCGGCGGCGGCACCCATCCAACACATGGCTCTCCCACGCGTCTGCCTCACCTCACCTCCCCGACGGCCCCTCCCCCGCCGTGCCCAGCCCGACGGCCAAATCCTCCCTGATGCGCTGCAACGCACTCTCCTCGACGTCATCGACCTCGTCGCCGCTCTTCTCGCTCCCTTCATCCCCTTCATCGCCCTCCTCCACCCCCTCCCCCTCATCACCCACGGACACTCTGCCCGACGTCTCCTGCCCCTCCTCGCCATCCGACTCATCGCTCGACTCGCCCTCGACCATCTTGTCATCGCGCGGATCCCGCCCGAGCTCGGGTTTCTTCTTGCGCTCGAAGTCCTGCGCGTGGGCGTCGCGGAAGATGTCGCCGACGTGGGTGAAGGCGCGCTGCAGGGGGGAGGGGCGGAAGGCGGCGGCGTCGGTGTCGTCGCCGTCGGGGGGCAGGGGGAACGGGCGGCGCTGTTTGGCGCTGGAGCGGGCGCGGGCGAGGTCTGCGCCTGTGGCGTCGGGGGGCATAGATTTGGATGTTGGGGGGCGTGGCGGCTGCTCTTCGTCGATGCGGGAGCCGCGCTGGGAGGCGGTGGGGGATGGCGAGGCGGGCGTTGGGGGCAGTTCGTAGGGGAGCGGGACGTCGCGGCTGGCGCGGAAGCGGCTGACGTTTGTGCAGTGCTCGTTTTCGACGCGGAAGATGGACCACATGCCGCGTCTGAAGATCTCGGCGAGCGCGGCGAAGAAGGATGTCTTGGCCGAGTGCTGCAGCTGCAGCGGGTCGACGATGTACAGCACCCAGGCGAAGCGGAGGATGGGGTCGATGACCATCGCTGTGTAGTACCACCATATCTTCTTGTACCCGAGCTCTTTGCGGAGGAAGGGGTGCTTCGCGCGAGGGTCGCCGAGGCTCCAGTCGTAGTAGATGTCCCAGAAGCTGGTGTAGACGGCGTTGATGACGGCAAAAGTGATGAAGGCTGCTTTGTTCGGGGCGGACTTGTTGATGCGGTAGATGCTCAACGTCATGTAGTAGGTGATGGTCGCGAAGTACTTGCCACAGTTGAGAAGATGGGGGAACTTGTTGCCCGTGTCCCAGTATCGTCGGATGCATTGGAGTGCGCGCCAGATACCAGGCAAGCATGCCAGGAAGCCCATGGTGCGCAGATGCGACGAGTTGCACTGTGCGGGCTCGTCCCAGAATCGGGCGTACAAGCAGAAGAAGAGTGCTATGTTCTGGGCATCATCAGCAAAGAACAAGTGCTGGGGTGTTTTGTACTTACACTCATGCTGTAGGTGAGGGAACAGAACATATCGCCCAGATAAAAGTCTCGCCATTCGACAGGGTAAATGCCAGCAAGAAGAAGGCGCCACTGCAGAACTATTAGCAACATCGCCATGATCCTGGATGAAGACTTACCAGAGAGTACAGCAACCACATTCGACTGCGGTAGTAGAAGATCCTGACAGGGTTTACGAGCACCAGCACAGAAAGGCCAATCAAGATGACGGGCCAATACAAATACAAGGCTTCGCCACCAACACGGTGGAAGTTGAGCTGCATAGCCAGTCCAAGGAAGCAAAAATACCAGCAGGGCAACTGTCACTCGTCAGCAATGCTTCACGTCAGTGTCGCGCACACATACCTCAGCTAGCTGCCTCCAGTCCAGAAAATGGCGGGTGTCATACTCGAAGATGAAGACAAAGTTGATCTTGTGCTCGTGCCATACGCGACACGCAAGGGTGAAAAGAATGACCAGGAGGTTGACGAGGAAGAAGCCAGCGTAGATCTGTCTGGGTTAGCTCTGCCAACATATCGATTCACCTCACGCGCACCTGCAGCAGATAGCTGGTATTGACGCCCAACGTGGGATCGTCGGGATGATATGTGTCGGCTATACTGGCTGCCTTGATGAGTCCCTGGATGCTCAGGCTAGCGCCCGCAGCGATGAGGAGTCCATTGCGGAACGTGTTGTCGGTGTAGTCGCCCGCGCGTGCAATCTTGATGCGCAGCTTGCCAATCGCCACCTTGTGGTTGCCGCGCTCGAAGTACCTCGCGTACAGGTCTTCGACTGCGCGAATGTGGCCCTCAATGACGTCGCTGTTGACAAACCACGCCTTGTTGACTTTTTCGTTCATGTACCGCATTGCCGGTCGTGCGTGTACGGTCTTATCGTACTTTTTGTTGATCTTGCGGAATGCTGTGCGGTTCAGCAGGGCGTACGACTTGAGCAACTCGAGGCCGCGGTAGTATTCCTGGAGCGCGACCTTGAGCTTCCGCTTCGCCGACTGGAACGGCACGTCTGGGAGGTCTGGACGCCTAGCGAAGTCGCGGCGGTCGTCGTCGTCGTCGTCGTGGATTGTGGGCTTGAGTACCGAAGGGGTCGCGAGCTGGGCCATGGCCTTTGTGCTGGTGCCGTACTTCCCTGCGCTTACTGCCTCCAGCGCGGCGTCGATTGGGTTGAGCCAGGAGCTGCTCATTTGATGGCCCTTCAGCTTGTACTCGTTCGCGTTGTCGTTGTTGGGGCTGTACGTTTGGCCATGTACGTCTTTGCCCGGGGCATGGCGCTTCTTGCTCGCCTTGGGCTTCATCTTCGCCGTCTGGCGCTTGATCAACTCATCCAGCCTCCGGTCTCGCATGATATGCAACTGCTCGCGCAGTATGGCCAGACGGCTGTTGGACTCGTCCTCCTTCTCTTTGTAAAACTGCTCGACCTTCTCCAGCTCGGCGTCCAGGAACTGGAAGAAGTCTGCCTGGCGGAAATCAAGCTCGCGATACGCCTCGAGCGGTACGTCGGCGGGGGTGGGCTCCGGGTCCGGCGCGCCCATGGACATGACGCGCTTGATGAACGGGCGTGGGTGAGGCTCTACGGCCGAGCCCGGGCCAGGCATCGAGTTCATGCGCTTCGGGCTGAAGATGCTCCTGTAGCGCGCCGGCAGCGACACATGCTTCTTCTGCGGGGTCCGCGTCTTGCCCACCTCAAAGGCGTTGCCGTCGCCGGGCGAGGGCTGCTTCGCGGACTGGTGCTTGCGCAGGGATCCCGCCGCAGCCCCGCGCCCGGGCGATGCCTCGGGGTCCAGCGCCGCGCCGGGCAGCTGGAGTGACGGCGGCGGTCGTCCCCTCTCTGAGCTGGCGTCCTTGCCGCTCGGCGGGCTCCCTACAAAACTGCCATAGCTTGTCCCCAGCCCCCCGTATCCGTTTCCCCCCGTCGCCAGGGGCGTCTCTTCGGGCGCGCGCGGGAGGGTGGACGAGTAGCCGCGCGGTCGGCCGCCTCGCACTGCAAAGCCGCGGGTGGGGTCTGGGACATTGGCCGGGTCGTTCGCCTCGCGGCTCAGGCTGTCGCGGTTCAGGAAGGCGTACTTCGGGGCGACGTCTGTAGAGGCCGGCAGCAGGTTGGTGCCGCGGCGGCGGAGGCGCGGCGTCTGATTGACGTTGCGCAGCGCACGGTCGATGGCCTTGACTTTCTTTTTCCCAAGCTGCCTCGATCGTCAACGGGCGCGCGCATCTAACCCACATTGCGGGCGCGTACCTTGTAGTCGAGATACTTCAATCGCCATTCAGGCACCAGGTCGCGCTCAATCTCCCTAGCAGCATGTTAGTTGCGTCAGGGGGGCCGTTGTTTGGGAGTCTGTTTACTTTGCAAACTTCATCTCGGCGCAGCGCGTTGGGCGCGCAGAATGGGCAGGGGGAGGGCTGCAGTGGGAGCTCTATGAGAACATGAGGATTCGGGGAGGTCTTCATAGGGTCTCCGATGGTCCCGCCAGTCCGTGCAGAAGGATGCGGGTACTACAATCTGTCGAGACGCCCTGCATACCGCGTCCAGCTTGGTCACACGGATCGCCACGGCGGACTTGGCTGGCAGGGGCCGCGCTGAGCTCGAACGTCATTTTCCCTCCAATACCAACTACCACCACCAGCTGACCACGACCCACGCCAACACAAAATACCTCCAGAGTCTTTGGGAACAATCCAGATCAGCGTCAGCAACATCTCACATCGGTGTCTGGACGTTTTCAACCGCCCGCTTCGCTCAATTGGTGTCATTTCTTTCGTTGTATCATGTATCTACGTCCTATGCGCAGTGCATAGTTCTACCAGCCGCGGCGCTCGAAGCGCTCAGGGCGACCGTACTGGTTGGGGTCGTACTGGTCGGCGCCGTGGTTGTCAATGTACTGCTCGTCATACATCTGCTTTGCCTGCTGTTCGGCATGGCGCTTAGCCTTCTCCTTGTCAAACCAATCCTCGCCTTTCGTCTCGGCAATGCGATCAATCTCAGCGCCTGCGAATCCTGCCAGGAGCTCTTTGGCAAACTGGTGAGAGACGGGCTTGCCTGGCGGTGTTGTTAGTGTGTTGGTTGCGGCGGCGGGGGGGGGGGGGGGGGAACGAACCCTCCTTGCGCTGGTGATCCTCGAAAGCCTTGAAGCCGGCAAACGCGGCACCTCCAGCTATGACCTCATGGCCCAAGCTGGCCTTGTTCTCC